>JABUQX010032824.1:10000-21596 GCA_015478945.1 Trachelipus rathkii
CAAACTCTCTACCCAGAGCAATCTGCAAATCACCCCAGCCCGGGATGATCTGGGAGGAGACCGGTCGAAGCGGCGGGATATCTGGAAGCAGCGAGGCCACTCTGAAGTCAAAGTGGTCAGGGGTGAGAAAGTATATATAGAAAAAAAAAAATATATATATATATATATATATATATATATATATATATATATATATATATATATATATATATATATATATATATATATATATATATATAATAATAATTTTTTCCTTCCACCTTTGATAATAAAAACTTTTTATGACTTTTTATTTCTCAAAATAATTCCAAAAGGAAGCGAAGAAAACCTGGAAGTGAGGTTGGGAGGATTTAGCGAATGAAACTTCACGCCAACCAAATTTCCATAAACTATATATTTCTTCAAGAAAATTGACAATTATAATAAAAATTTGTACAACCAACTTGCAAAGAAGCCATTTTTATGGGGAGAGAAAGAGGAAAAAAAAAACATTTTATAGGATCTTCTTATCTATGTACAACCAAAATGAAAGAACAATTCTTTGACCAACTTTCTAAAATTTGAGCTTATTTTATTTAATATAAATCAAAAACTTTATCTCTTTCTTCAAGTAAAATAAAAACTTGTTTTAATTCTAATATTTCTTAAGATATTATTTTAACAAACTTGTTTAAATTCTAATATTTCTTAAGCTTTTATTTTTATTTTTAATATAAATAAGAAAAATAATACTTAAGTATATATATATATATATATATATATATATATATATATATATATATATATATATATATATATATATATATATATATATTATATTATTACATATATATTGGTTATTATTATTATATATATATATACATATATATATACATATATATATTATATATTATAATAGTAACTATTATGAAGTATTTTGAAATGAAAGAAAAATGTAATTTGGCCCACCAATTACGCGTATATATATGAAGAAGAGTTAGTTACATATTATATATATTATACATTATTATTATTATTTAAATATTATTTTATATTTATTATTATTTTTATATATTATATTTATATTTATTATTATTTTTATAAACTGTCATATATATAGTTAATTACGCTCTATATTTTAAGTCTACCAATAGTTATATATATATATATATATATATATATATATATATATATATAGATATAGAGCAGTATATATATATATATATATATATATATATATATATATATATATATATATATATATATATATATATAAAGCGTGTTTGTGTGTCAGGCTCGCCTAATGCATCTCATATATAAATGTATTGTCTATTTTTACACATTTAATACCCCTCTCACAAAACACTTTATAATGTTTATATACCTTATAACAGGGGTGGCCAACCCGTGGCGCATGCGCCAAACGTGGCGCATTGTATGATTATAAGTGGCGCATTGCTACGAGCTACTTTTTGAGATATTTTATATTTTAACTATTTCTTACGAATTTATTTAATGAAAACTGAAAATTCATTTTATTTCCAGAAATTTGTTAAATCTGGCAAGATATAAAGAAGTATGTAACAAATATCACAATGTTATTGTTATTTATAGCACGTCCATCAGAAAAACCGTTTCGCATTGTTTGAGAAAGTACTCTTTCACATAATAGAAGACATGATCTTATTAGACACTATAAAACACAGCTTCAGACTAACATAGAAGAAAAAAAGTTAAGCTTGTTCTTGCGTCTGAGTCACGAAAAGAATATGTGACTAAGATAAAGGAAGAAATCAGAAGAAAAAATATATTTGCTAAAGTAGGTTGTGAAGACTTGGCGATGAAAGAAGCGTCATATTAAATTGCTTTAGCATTGGAGAAAAAAAAGAAACCTTTGCACGCCATCTTTTTAATAAAGGTATTGAAAGGAAAGCAGACGATAGTGCTATATCAAGGCAGACAGTTACGAGATTTATCGAGGAACTCTCTCAGGATGTATTTCAGCAACTGGAAGATTTTGTCCATTCTTATACTTTCTTTTCTCTTGCTTTTGATGAATCAACGGACATATGTGATGTTGCCCAGTTAAGCATTTTTATAAAGTAAAATCATGCCTAGAAAATCTAAAATTAGATTATATCAAACTCATCAGTGTGTGCACTGACGGAGAGCCGTCATTGATAGGTAAAGTCAATGGCAATTTTTAAATCATCCTGTACTAAAATATCACTGCATTATACACCAAGAGGCACTGTGTGGAAAAACTTTAAATATGCATCATGTTATGCTACCGGTTGTTAAATGTGTGAATAAAATTAGAGCAAGAGCATTAAACAGACGAGAAGTCAGAAAATACTGTGATTTGGAATATGGTGAACTTGTCCTTCATTGAGAGGTGCGATAGCTTTCTAAAGGACAGGTTCTGAGTAGATTTTGGAAATTGAAAAATGCTGTTTATAATTTTTATAACAGGAAAATGAGCTACCTGATGAATGAACCCTATTATTTGACAACAACTGGCTATTTGATTTGGCATTTTTAGTTGATATTACTAGCCATCTCAATGATCTAAATTTAAAAGGCAAGAATAAATTATTTCCTAGTTTAGTCAATAGCATCAGTTCATTTAAAATAAAATTAAAACTGTTCATCTCTCAGTTAGAAAATGAGGTTTTGAGTCAATTTCCACACGAAAGATCAGAGTGAATGTGCTCTGATAATAGCAATTTGACCAAATATATTGAAAAATCGAGATATTGCAAGGGTGAAAGTCGTTTTCTTGATTTTGCTAAAGTAGAAAACTACATGCTCGCATTTGTAAACCCATTTTCACTTAGTGAAAAAAAGCAGATGCCTAGTAACATACAAATGGAACTGATTGATTTTAAAACAAATTCATTATTAAAAATGAAATTTGATGAGCTTTTTTCAGAGCAAAACGATTCTGACATAATTAATTTCTGGAGTTCATTACCCTGTGAACATTTCCCAAAGCTAAGGAAATTTGCAAAAAGTTACATGTCGTTTTGAAATGACATACAGATGTGAACAAGCATTTTCATCCATGAAATTGATTAAACGCAAAACAAGGTCGCGAATATGTGATTCAAATTTGAAAAATTCTCTGCTGCTCTCAGTAACAAATTTAACACCAAACATTGAAAGACTAGCAAAATCCAATCAGGTTCAAAAGTCCCATTAATGCCGAGTAATGTTCATGTGCTGTAATAGATATTGTTTTACATAAAATAATTAAAATATTAAATAATTTAAAAATGTTAATTATGACTATTATGAGTTGTATGGCGCATCTGAACTTGTCTGTGAAAAAATTGGCGCATGGTATGCAAAAGGTTGGCCACCCCTGCCTTATAATATTTTCATAACAAAATATTTCAGCTTTTTTAAGATATATTTTTTTCCCTATTGTCATTATGATTGATACTCTCGTACGATTAATTTTGTTGTATCATAAGAGGGACAAAAAAAATTTACCCTTTTGACCTCACATCCGTTGTTAAACATCAGATGTGTTGGAACAGGTTTTTCAAACAAAATAAGATATTTGAAAAAGAGAGAAAAAATGGTGAGAAGGCGGAGAAGAACTTCTGAAATATACTTTAAACATGCAATAAGATTAAAGAGTATAGAGGTTAATATACATAATTACTTAAATAGATAAATAGCACGACCTAAAATAAAAAAATTTCGTGATAAGAAAGAAGTCAGAATAGAAAACGAGTATAATATTTAATGTAATAAATAATACAGAAGAAAATTAATTCATAATCCGCATTATTAAGTACCATTAAGAAAGAGGAGAATGATATTTATTACTAATCTCATTTTTTCACCTATCATCATGCTCCATTTCCTCAGAGCGACAAGGAGAATAAAACACAAAGTGGGGTGGATAATGCCCTCAAGAATGGCATCTTCAGAATTCCCGTTGGCAATCTCTTATTGGGAAAAGAATCCTTGAGGGAATTCCCTGACTTAAAACGCCCAATAATAATAATAATAATAATAATAATAATAATAATAATAATAATAATAATAATAATAATAATAATAATAATAATAATAATAATAATAATAATAATAATAATAATAATAATAAATAGTTATAATAGTTATAATAATTATAATAATTATAATAATTATAATAATTATAATAATTATTATAATTATAATAATAATAATAATAATAATAATAATAATAATAATAATAATAATAATAATAATAATAATAATAATAATAATAATAATAATAATAATAATAATAATAATAATAACAATAATAATAATAAATGTTTTGCAAGTGATTACAAGAATTTTAAGTTAAATTACGCTATTACAGCAACAATTGAGTAAAAGGAAGAAATAATTGCGAGGAGAGACAGGTTATATTTTTTAAAAACATTTGATGATCAATAATAATAATATGACATTCAACTTTGGCTTCAAACTTTCAATAACAGTATTTGTACATAATAAAAGATGAAATACGAAATTCGTAGTTATTAAATAAACAAGTTATATATATATATATATATAATATAAATATATATAAAAATATATATATATATATATATAATATAATATTATATATATATATATATAGAATAATATATATATATATATATATATAATATTATATTATATATATATATATATATATATATATATACTATATATATATTATAATATATATATATATATATAAATATAGTATATATATTAAATAATATATTAATATATAATAAATATATATTAATATATATATATAAATATTATAATATATATATATATATATATATATATAATTATATATATTATATATATATAATATATTTCAGGTTTGTGGGAAGGTTCTCTTTGGCATAACTTACATCCATATATATTATAATATATATATATATAATATTATAATTATATATATATATAATATATATATATACTATATATATAATATATATAATATATATTATATATAATATATATAATATATATATATATATTATATATATATATTATATATATCAGTGGCGACTTCAGTAACTTTTTACTACTCGGGGCGATTCACATTATAGATATATATTATATGATATAATTTATATATATATTATATAGTAATTATTATTATATAATATATATAGAATATATATTATATAATATATATATAATATATATATATATATATTCACATTTTAATACAAAAGGTAGCCTCTAGCATTGTTCTACTTCGTACGATAGCACAACAATTACATAAAAAAGTTACCTGTTACGAATGATTTAAATAAAATATAAATAATTAAGATTATTACTTTATAATTATTGTAGGTTTTTATAATTTGTAGCTAAAGTCCATTCTTCTCGCTTTTTGACTTGCAAATAAGTCAATCACAAGATTGTCAAAAGATGGATTCTGGACAATATCTCTTTCTGTTGCAAGCGCAACGAGGGCATTCAGTCTTTCTTGCCCCATTGTATTCCGAATAACGGTTTTTATTCTTTTTAATCTAGAAAAGCATCTTTCAGCTTCAACAGATGCCATTGGAGTAGTTATTAAAATTTTTAGCAACTTTAATGTTTCTTCAAAAGTCTGATCCATTCCATTTTCAATAATGTACTTATAAGAATCAAGAGCTCCTTTCAGGGAATAAAAATCTTCTCTAGAATATATAACTTGAAGTTCAGATTTGAGTCTCAAGATGTTAAAAAATGGATAAACAGTTACAGTCTTTTCAAATGCAACTGTGGGAAATGAGGTTCTATATAATTTAAAGTGTTCACGCTCGAAAAGTTGAGCTGATAGTAAATGATCACTAAACGAAAACCTCTCCTTAGACTGAGATATTATTATGTCACACACTTTATACGCAGCAGCTTTTTTAATTTCGTAGTAATTGGAAGCATTTAACGATCTTCTTCTCTTCACCTCACAAACATCATACGTTCCCTCAATTTCTTCCATTATGGTGGTCATACTGTTTCTAATCTTTCCTAATTCTAATTGTAGTTCACTCACAGCTTGTTTTATGAGAATTACGTCTGCATTTCTTGATTGAATTTTATTATAGAAACAATCTACGTGCGGCATTATATGGCGGAAAACAGTGAGCCAAAATACAAAAGTAGGATCAGTCAATAACCTTTGCAAACCTCCTGCTTGATCTCGTGTTCCTGGTTGTTTGCTTTCATTTAGAATTTTTTCAAAGCACTCTAACAATAGCTCTCTATGTTCAAAAACCATGTTTACAGTTCGGATGTTAAAATTCCATCTTGTTTTAACAGTTTTTGGCAACCGTTTCCCAATAATTTCATCTAATACAGAGCATCTCTGAGGAGATTGTGAAAAAAAGGTTGGAATTAGTGACATATTTCTAAAGAATTCTCCAACTTCTGGAATTTGAGAAACTGACTGAGTCATTATCAAATTAATTTGATGCGCATAACAGTGTACATAATGTGCATTTGGATAAACGTCTTTTATAAATACGTTTACACCACTGACGTGTCCACTCATAACTGCGGCACCATCATAACTTTGAGCAATCAATTTTTCTGGACAGTTCGGTAAAATGGATTTTAATTGATCAGAAATAACGCTAGCTATTGATTCTGCCCTGTGAGAAGCTGGGTTAAAAAGTCCCCAAAATCTTTCTTTTATATTCCCGTCATATTCATAGCGCAAAATGAGAGCTAATTGAAATTCGTTTGATATATCAGAGGTTTCATCTGCGATTATGCCTATAAAGCTAGCTTGTGAAATCTCTTTTAATATGTGCATCCTACATATTTCCCAAGAGCAAGAAAGTAAATCATTTTGTATAGTCATTGAAGTTCCTTTGAAAACGTTAGAACTTTTTAAGTGATCTCTTAAAGTTGGATCTAATTCAGCACTGTATTCTATTAATGATTTAAAAACACCAGGATTCATAGAATCAGAACTTTCGTCATGACCCCTTAAGGGGAGTTCAAGATTTGCACAAAATTTGATGGCTTTGATAATTCTTAGTAAAATGTATCTATTTTTAGTAACTTGCTGATTGTGGCATTCAATCGCTTGTTTGTAAGCAGAATCAATATTTTCTTTTATATTTACTTTTCCTAATACTGCTAAATTAGCCTCATTGTTTATATGACTTACAGAAGCTTCATGTTTACCTATTTTGACTGATAGATGGGCTAAATCAGTCACTCCAATTCTAGCCCAAGAATCATCTCCTTCAAATAGCAAACATGGGAAGCAAAATAGAGCATTTTTCTCTGAGGAGCCGCAGAGCCATTTGTGTCTCTTATATAAATCCACGTTAAATTTTCGAGAGTACGGTTTTTTGCTCTTGTATGATGTCTGAGTTAATTTTATATTTGGCATAGGCCTACCAAGCTCTTTTATTCTTCAAGAGAAAATCTTGAAAACTTATTATTTAATAAATTTAATACATTTAATTTTGAAATTATTATACTAACATGTAAAAATATATAAAAACAATTTAAAAAAAAAAACCACGACCGCACTGCAAATGGTTGCACGTTAATCTACCTTAAAAAATAAAATTATTATGGGAATTCGATGTGTCGCTACTATGAAATCAATGTAAAAATTTAACAAGACCAAATATATATATATATATATATATTATTATATATATAATATAAATATATATATATATATAATAGAATATATATTATATAATATATATATATATTATAATATATATATATATTATACTTATATAAAGGGTTGTGAAAAAAAACGGTTTTTCTTATTTTTGTCTATGCAAAGAAATACGGTTTTTCTTCGAAGAAAATGTTTTTTTTGTTTTTTTTAAATTACTCTTATGTTATATTAAAGATGGTTTTTAAATTAACAGTATTACCAATACCCCTCTAGGCCTAAATATTGACTTAATACGGATTTATATATACAGTGTATATTATATATTATATATATTATATATTTATATTGTATATATATTATATATATATATATAAAATATTATTATATAATTATATATATATATATATATATATATTATAATATATATTATTATATATATATATATATATATATATATATATATATATATATATATATTTATATTATATATATGTGCAAAAAAAGGATGGTATAACAGTGTTTTGGGTTCAGGAAGAAATGAGAATGGAGAAGGGGATGGAATTTTCTGTGAGGCAGAGAGGTGTGTGTGTAGAATATTTCTTTAAACAAGAGTATCCAGAAGTATACTAGAGTTGGTGAGGTAGAGATGGTATCGAAGTGAAAAGTATGATGATTTTGTGTTGGTGAATGAAGGAGAAGATTTTGAAGTATATGTTGGATGTAAATCAGTGAGGTGTTTAGAAATGGGATATCAGATCATTATGTTGTTCTATGTAAACTTAAGTTAGTGGGGACTTGGATAGAGGGGAAGGTGATACGGAAGGTGGGAAGAATTAAGAGGGAGAAGTTTAGTGAACAAAGGTAATAAGGATAAGTAAGTAAGAACGCTCGCAAGTAAATTCAGCGGAATGTGAACAGAGCTGAAACAAAATAAATCTGAAGCAATTGTAGCCGAGTGCAAAAGAAGTATGGGGTGTGATAAAGGAGAAGAAGAATGCGATCAGTGAGTGGTTGAAATGAAGAGCGTGATGCAAGCGGGTTAAAGTAAAAAAAAAAAGCAGTGATTGTATGTTGTACTAAAGCAAATGTGAAGTTTCAAAAGAAGATGCTGTGGATATATGAGGGAAAAATGAAAATGCCTAAAATATGCGGTACGTAAGAGGAAAGAAGAAGTAAGTGAACAGTGGAAAGAGATGATGGGGACATCGAAGGGGAATAGGAGCCTTCTGGAAGGAAGCGCGAAAGAGTTAAAAATTAGAATAAGGGGAAACTGCTCAGAATAAATGAATAGGGATGTGTTTTTGTAACTGATGAAATGATTGTGAGGGGAGTGTGGAAAGAACACTTCGAAGAATCTGTATTAATATTGCAGTAATGAAGAGGTTAGTGAATGTTGGTGTGGGTTTGATGGTGCAGAAGGAATAGTATTTGGGAGATTGGGTTATTGGTGAGCAAAGAGAAATGGGGTTAGAGTGAGATAGTTGAAGAATGTTAAATCTGCAGGTGATAGATGAAATTGACTGGTGAAATGAACAAGAACGGAGGCGAAGTTTCTGATTGATTGGATCTTGAAGTTGTGTAAAAAGCGTTTATGGAGAGGATAGTTCCGAGGGATTGAATAGAAGCAGTAATAGTACCCTATATAAGGGTAAGGGAGATAAAGGAACTGTAGGAATTATAGGGAATTAGTTTATTGAGTGTTATAGGGAAAAAATATGTTGGTATTTTGGTTGAAAAAGTGCGCCGAGTGACTGAAGACTGATTGGTGAAGAACAAGGTCCGTTTAGGAGTAGTAGAGGAGGTGTGGATCAAATCTTTACATTTAAGCAAATGATTGAGAAAATGAGGAGAAAGAATAAAATTGTATTAAGTTTTATGGGATTTGCAAACAGGATTCAGTAGTGAAAGGGGAAGCTCTATGGCATGTATTGTAGGTGTTGGGTGTAGGCTGCTTGAATGGAATAAAAAGAACTGTATGACCGAGTTATGTGAGGCGTGTTAAGAATAAATGGTGTCAAAAGTGATTGGTTTGTAAAAGCGGAGTGAGGGGTGTTTATGTCTCCTTGGGATTCAATTGTATAATGGAGGGGGTTATGATAAGAATGAATGGTGCGTGCAGGAAAAATGTGGGTTAGATGATGGAAGAGATGAAGAGGATGAGGGTGCCTAAGCTATTATTATTTGCAGAAATGATTTGGTTTGTGTGGCCGAATCTGAAGATTTGAGAGAATGGTTAGAGAGATTTGGCACAGTTGTGTAAAAAATGGAGGGTGTTGAAAAGTGAAAGGTAGATAGGTAATTTATGGTTGTGAGTGGGATACAGTCCTCTCCTCAGTGTGAGAATGTTAGATGGTGAGCAGCTAGAACAAGTGCCTGAGTTTAAATAAAGGTATATGTTGGATGCCAGGAAGGTGGCTGGTGCAATAAAATGCGTTGGTGAATGTATAGGGACTAAGTCTTAGAGTGCTTAGGGTCTTACATGACGCTATGTTTTTACCCTGTGTTATGGTATAGTAGTGAGACTATGGTCTGGAATAAGAGTTATAGATCTAAAGTTCAATGTGTTCAGATGGACAATCTTAGGGGCATGCTAGTGTGAGAAGAATTGATAAAATGAGGGAATGCATATTAAAGAGTTATGTGCGCCATGTGTGAAGAAGATGGGTAAACAGAGTAATAAATGAAAATATGTTGAGATGTTTGGTCATGTGAAAAGGATGATTGATAGTCGGTTTTTAGGCGGATGTATAGTGGCGGTGGTTGGAAACCGAACCGGCTGGGAGACTTAAGAAAAAGTGGGTTGAGTCAGTAAACGAATGTCTGAAGGACAGAAAAAAAATTCAGTTTGGCAGAGGCGAGAATAAAGGTGATAATAGGAGAGAATGGCGGGTTTTGTAGAGGGGGTATGGTTTGTGGCCCACCTGGGCCAAGGATGAACCCTTACACGGACGATTTACCATCAGTAGGGTCCGTCCGGCCAGTCCTAGTAGAGAGTGAGAAGAGCTTTTCTGCTTTTGTTGGAGATTGGGATATTTTAATGTGAAACACACTGTGACAGTCTCACTTACCTTATTATGTCATGTACAGAGGGGGAAAGGATGAAAAGTCCTCCGCGTGTGTAAACACTCTTCTATATCTATCTAAGTTATAGGTCCATAAATATCATTTCTAATAAGTGCTTGATTATCTCTATGCGCAAAAGTCGTACCTTTAAGACGTTATCGCACTTATAATTTTACTCCGATCATATGTGGTGAGAGAGAATGTAAAAAAATAGTTCGGTAATTTAGTGAAAGGAATCTAAATTTATTTTCATATAAAAATAGAGCTTATTCTACTACTAATGTAAATTAATTTGGTATTATTAAAAACAAATAAATACTTGAAATATAATTCATATTATATAAGGTACTAATTTTAGACATACCTAATAAAACTATTACTAAAAATTATTCTCGTCATTTTCATATGCACTCATAATTTGAAATTGCATTTCATAATCGACATGAAATTTCATTTTTTTCATAAATGAATCAATTAAATTAAATATTCTCAAATTTTACAAAGAATTACAATATAATAATTTACATTATATATATTAAATGTTTGAATTTATGGTGTACAAATATCGTACTATTATTAAGTAATTATTACTTAACATTTGTAATGTGAATAATTAGAAAAAGCGTAATTATTATATAGGAAATAAATAATTTTTTATATTAAAACAGTATATGACTCAATCATTAATCTATTTAGAAATAATATTTTTTAGGTATATATATTAAAAATACATAATATATTGAAATTCATATAAAAATACGTTATAGATAGTTTATAATATTAGGACACCTAAAACTACTAATAAATTTATCGCTTTTTATACTTTTTATGAAAATATTGCATTTCAATGAAAACATTATTCATTTTTATTTCAATAATTGACTGAATTAATATCCTTTAAAACTCTAATTTTTAAGATTAAATGTA
>JABUQX010032825.1:0-2500 GCA_015478945.1 Trachelipus rathkii
CTATAAATTATACAATAACAACCAAAGATTTTGTATCACTAAAACCTGGAATTAGAGCTGAATATATTTGACTTGGAATTGTAAAATTTTTTATGTATCGACACCTTCTCTAAATATAATATTATCTGTATCTCAATAAAAACTTATTTAAGATAAATTTTAAAATTAATTACGATCCATTAGATAATAATTGTGTTCAAGATATTATATAGTATAAGGAGGAATTTTCTACTTACATTTAGATAATATATCGAAAAAAATGTGAAAATTTTTATGATTTTATGCTATTTCAAAAAGTAGGGGGTCTAGTTATGAAGTGTCCCCCTTAATTAAGGTTGTGAAATATTTGGGAATATTACTTATGGTGGATTGACTTATGGTACTCATTTGTGGATATATTTTGATGGAAATGTGATTAAGATTTTACTAATTATAGGCTTGAAGGCAACGTTGATCATGTCCTATCATACTCCACACTTTATTTTCGTCGTGTAACCCACAATCACTCAGTTGCTCGACTGTTCAGATCTGACTCAATGGAGTTACGTTAGTACACAAATTGAGTCAAAATGATAATCTTCCTCCTTCTCTACAAAGGATGCTTCGCCCAACAACCATCACATTTTATACATATTTAACTGCTAAACGTCGATTTAAGGTATTTTTTTTGGTTTTTATCGATTTGTTTTTTTACTTTCATTTGAAGTTAAACTATGTTTTTGACAAAAGTAGTTCATGTTTTACAATTTTGGTCGAAATGCCTTGAAGTTTGAACTATAAAAAGATTAGTCTATTACCTAAAGAAAAACACATGCGTTTTATTGATTTTTGATACCAGATCACAGAAATGGTCGAATTCCAAGCCCAACTTTTTTGTTTTTAAAAATGAAAAATTTCAATCAATTTTTTTCTTGTCATCTCCATCCCATTAACATAAATTTTCACGGGCATTTTGTAATTCGGAAAGATACACATTTGTTATTTAAATAATTTTGTAATGCAAGTTTTGCCTCTGGACATTGAACAAATTTTTTTAAAAAAATATTTTTGTAAATTTAAAAAAAATTTTTTTGAGTATACAAAAAAATTATCTAAATAAAAATGGCGTATCTCCCCAAAATTTCTGAAAATTTGATAGTAATTGGATGAGTAAAAATATTATCGCAATTTTTTCCCTTTTTCAAAAAAAAAAAAAAAAAAAAATCGGAAAAAATTTAAATAATACTTTGTACTCATTAAATCAATTTCATATTTTCTGGGCGTATATAATTAAGGAGTATACATCTTTTTTATTTAGATTAATATTTTGTTTGCTCAAACCAAAAAAAAATAAATATTAAATTTCAAAAAACATTTTGTTTTAAAATTTGTGTAATGTCCAGAGGCAAAACTGTTGCACATACAAAAAAAAAATTATCAGAATAACAAATGTGTATTTCCCACAACTACAAATTCTCTAAAAAATACCATGTTGATCGGATGAGCAAAAAACCATTGCTGGGAACTGGTGTCAAAAAAAAAAACATAAATAAAATAAAAAGCGCGTGTTATTCCAACGAAAATTGTAGGACATGAACTTCTTTTTGTATAAAACAAGTTTTCCTTGAAATGAAAATACAAAGCATATCAATAAAGAAACAGAAAAACATATGAAATTGACATTTTAGGGGTCAGGAAAACTACAGTTTGCTTTTATTCGGTACAAAAATGTCTGAAAATTAAGAAAATTATGACACCATTTCCGTATTTGGGCGTAGTGTGAAAAATCCTTTATATATATATATATATATATATCATATGATATATTATATAGTATATATATATATATATATTATATAATAGTATATATATTAGGTATATATATATAATATTATATATTAGGATATATATATGCATATATATATATAATTATATTAATTATTTATAATGAGTAGTATCTATATATATATACTGTAAGAATTAAGTATATATATACTAGTATATATATATATTATATATTATATATAATATATATATAATATATATATATATTATAGATATAATATATATATATTTATATATATATATATATATATGTAATATATATATATATATACTATGATATATATATATATATATATATATATATATATCTATAGAAATATATATATATATATAGTATATATATAATATATATATATATATATATATATGATATATATATAATATATATATTATATACGCTGTATAGCTGAATGGAGAAAAAAATCGTTAGATTAAAACAAAAAATAATAATAAAAAACGATGGTTTTTTTTATTTAATGAAAATTAATAACCGTGTTTTTTTTGGTTTATTTATTTTCGTTTTTTTTTTACCTTTTAAATCAACATTTTATTTACTTTTTTAGTAAATAGTATTTACATCATTTATATTAATGTTTTTTTATAAGTTTTTGAGCCAAAATATTTATATTAAGAGTTAATAGACGTCTACGAGTGATCGGATGTATTCAGGATCCAA
>JABUQX010032825.1:10000-30458 GCA_015478945.1 Trachelipus rathkii
ATAATATTTTTAATATATATATATATCTATATAGTATATAACATTATATTACTATGAATTATTTTAAAGTATTATATTACTATACTATATACACTCTTATATTATATATATATTCTATATACTAATATATATATAAATATACTATATATGTTACGGTGAGTGAAGCAACGGTTCACTCACGCGATTGGAATTTGGTTTCTGAAGTCGTTAATAATTATTAAAATACCGAACTATCAATGTATACTTAGTTGCTATAATAACAAAAATAACAAACCAAACAAAATATTGTACCTTAAAGATTTATAAAGGAAATCCAGGTACCAGGAAGTTTCGAGAGTGTGGCCGGATATCGTCGTCTGGAATGTAAGCTCTTGATACCTCGGCCCAGAGTTACGAGTCTCTGGAACTTTCCTCTTGTGTAGGGGTCGCGCTTCAAAGATGTGGGGAACGTAAGAATGTAGTAACACACCAAGACAGTAAGTTTATAAGGAGGGTTGAATAATAGAGGGAAAAATAGCACACAATTACGTTGTAACACCAGGCGAATGAAACTCAAGAAAAAGAATTGTTTTATTCACTTATTATGTACAATGTAGAGTCTAACAGGATTTACATTTATGTACAAGTTATTAAGCAATAACGATGAGGAGATAATTCATGAATGTCTAAATTATGTGATAAAGGTGAGAATTGTGATGACAATTATGATAGGTCCACAAAGGAATGACTAAATAAAGACCATTCAGTGATAGACTTAAAACTAAGAGGAATGCCTAAAAAGTTGACATAATTAGTCATCCAAGGAATAAATAATGAAATGAAAAGAAGTATGTACTTTCGTTACAAATAAGTAGATACTTATTGAAGAAGAAAGAACAACAACACCAACAAAACAAGGTTTAAGATTGTCCAAATTTAAAAGATGACTACAGCGTTCACGAGATGTAACAGTATTATAAATGATTACAATTAAAGGATAGGATACCATGAAATTGTCTATAACAATGATTTAACAACTTATCTTAATTAGGGGACAGAGATAGTTTGGGGAATTCACAAACACAAGAGCAACAAATGTTCAAATATATTGAAGCTTCAGTATTACATATATTCACGTTGTGCTGTGTCCAGCATGTGACCGTATATGAATGATCCCAATAAGGATATGAAATGAGTTCTACTGAACCCAAAGATGAAATGTGCCCAAGGATGGAATGTGCCCAAGGATGGAATGTGCCCAAGGATGGAACCTAAAATGGAAATTAAACTGTAGTGATTTTAACTCAAGATTATTTCCATTCTCTACTTAGAACTTTTACTTACCCCTAGTGGGGATTTGATGTTTATGAAGTTGTTTCTTGTAAAGACAGACAATGAAGAAGTATCCGAAGACGAACTGTAATATGAATATTTAGGGGATTGGATTTATGAATTAAGCATGCCTTATTTCATATGCTCATGTAATCAAGTAAGAAGCAAGCAAAAAGCACTTATGACTAAAAAACGGTTAGAACTGACCTTATAAATCCGAAGATTATAATTATAAGTTTACTTAAGATTACAGAACTAAGATTAATGTTATTTATGGAGAACTAGTCTCATATGATAACTGAAAAACATCAAGGTCATATAATAATTTGTATAATGAGGGTTTAAAGTTATTTAATAATTGTTCTTAAATTTACGAGTCAGAAGTGGAACTTGCAAATTAAGTCAGAGTTGGAATTCGTTTAAAGAAAAGAGTTAATTTGTTACTGTGTAACAGGAAGCCCAAATGTAGAGCACCTCTATAAAATATATATATATATAATATGATATATATAATATATATATTATATATATATATATATTTATATATAGTATATATAGCTATATATAGTATATATTATATATATATATAAGTATATAATACAGTTATATATATATATATATATATATCTATATATATATATATATATAGCCGTGTTGGATATATATATATATATATAATAATATATATATATATTTATAATATATATACATGTATGTATATTGTATATATATAGTATATATATATTATATATATATATATATAGTATATATTATATATATATATATATATATAATATATATATATATATATATATATATTAGGTATATATATATATAGTATATATATATATATATATATATATATATATATATATATATATATATATATATATATATATATATATATATATATATATATATATATATATATATATAATATCAGCTATATATATATATATATATATATATATATATTATATATATATATATATATATAATATACTATATATATATATTATATATATATATATATATATATATATATATTATATATATATATATATTTTTATATTATATAATTTATATATATATATAATTATATATATATATATATATATATAATATATCTATAGTATATATATATATATATTATTATAATATATATAATATATAATAGTAATTTATATATATTTATATTTATATATATACTATATATATTATATATATAATACTATATATATATATATTATATATATAATATAAATATATATATATATATATATATATATATATATATATATATATATATATATTTAATAACACTAATTAAATTTAAAAAGATTTTAGAACAGGAAGTTTTCCTTTCAACTTCAATACCTGAATATCTTATCAAAACTAAAGTGTGCAGGCAAAGCAGAACAATGAACATAAAACGTAAGACAATTTCTTGAAATCCAATTCGGGCAGAAAAGGTTAGTGAACGTAAGATTATGAAAAACGGTTTGAGATAATTTTTAATGAAATCTATTGCAACATTGAATAGGTAAATAAACACTCGTAAGTATTAAAATTCTCAATTGAAGCAATATAATACGATTCATTCAATAGATTAAGGTTTTTATTTTGAGAGATGAAAAGTAGTTTAGAGTTGGGTCAGTTAATTAATATAATGATATAAAGTCTCATGTATGTTTAAAATTAGAATTACTATAGTCGCCCTTACCTGCTAATGTCGTTCATATGTTGATTGAGTCTGAATTGTAGGGCCTTTTAAGTTTCCCCACATACGAAATTCAGCAATCCTCATAAGGGCTTGATATTCCACCTCCGTTGTAAAAAGGAAAATTATTATTTCTTATTAGACCATGTATAGTATCGGAATATGTGAATGCTATGTTGATGTAGAAAGTAGCTTTAATCAAGTAAGAATTTGACTGAAAGAATACTCTAGAAAAAGGAATTATTACAGTATCTTCAAGGGACAATCCCATGCGTATCCTAGGATGGCAGAAAGAACCCTTGACCTGTTCAATATTTTATTAATAGTCGTCAGCATTACCTAGATTTAAAAAAAAAATAAAAAGGAAATTTAACTCACTATCTAAAAACGGTGGATCATAAAATCTTAAAGTTCTATAACATATATGAAAAATGACATATTGTTTGAAAAAAATTTGATAATTAGAAAAGAATGTAAAAACATTAGGCAGTTTGTGGATTTAGGTTATATTTTTTAAGATACATCCTTTCCTCGCGGAATAATTCCAATGTCCAAAAAGAAATGGAGCGGTCTTTTTGTCTTTCCACTGCAAGCTTTATAGTTGATCCTAAGTCATTGAGTTGTAGAAAAAATTCACCAATAAGAAAATTGGAAAGGATAATTACCAGGATATCGTTATCATACCGATACTAATTATACACTCGAGAATAAAGGGGCAGAATGCAAAACAAGAAATGAAAAGGGATCAAATATCCTCCATACTGGCCCCAAAAACTTGTTTACAAAAATTATTATTAAAATTAAAACAATTCAACCAATAATGATCAAAAGCAAAGAAATAAAACATGCAAAGGGACGAGAAGTAGCTTTGTTCAATTCACTAAAACTTTGTTTTTAGCGAAATATATTTGAAATCGGGTTATAGTCTGGGAGCATTGTGTTTCCCGTAGCAAAGGTACGGTACCAGTGGCGCCATTTAATCGGTAAAAACATGTAGTTTGATAATTTCCATGGTGATATTCTCACAGGTGTTGCGTATGACTGTGGTGACGTCATCCAAGATGGCCGTCATTTCACTGTAAACAAACTGCCTTATCAAAGTCGCTATCTAACCGATAGTCAATTTTTTTTACCTTGTTGGAAAGATATTTTTAAGAGCTAAAAGAAATTTTCTTACCATGTATTGTGAAAAAAACAAAACAATATATTATACCTGGTTTTAAGCTTAAAAAAAGTGATTGTTTTAGCCCGATTTTGACGTTTTTTGCCCTGTCTCGCTGCGTGGTCGTACTGTTTGATATGTATATTTAGGAATCGTAATTAATTTGGTATGAATAAGTTGGTAACAGCTAAAATGATATAGTGATTAATTACTTTGGTATTATACTTTTAGCATGTATAGTTATAAATAATCTCATTCTTTTGTTTCAGGATGTAATTTATTTTCCGAATAAATGTAGCCCAGAAATAATTGGAAGTGGGAAGCTACAAGTTCAGATTCCCAACCATAAAAAGTAGGAAACGGACATTAAGTATTTTCCAACAGAAAAAAATGAATTTTAAATAATTGATGAAGAAGGAATAAAAGAGGGATCTTTCAAAAAAAAAATATTTTTTGATTTTAAAATTTAAAAAACAAAAAATTAAACAAACTGATTTAATTTATTATAAGAAAAGATTACGTTAAATCATATAGAAAAAATGATATATATATTATATATTAGTATATATATATAGTATATAATATTATATATATATAATATATAAATATATATATATTATATATATATATATATATATATATATATATATATATATTATATATATATATATGATATATATATATATATATAATATAATATATATATATATATAATATATATAATTGGATGATTATAAATGGGAAATGGTCCTCTTAGCATAGCTTGAGTACTCTCTTCTCTGTGGATACAAACTAATCCAATTCGACTATTCCGTTGTTGCAACCAATGAACCATGCTTAGAAGATGGAAACTTTTTTAGGTTCATGGTTTCTTTTATTATTATACGAATTATTATTATTAATTAATGATTTATTATTATTATTATTATTATATTATTATTATTATTATTATTTATTATTATTATGTATTATTATATTATTATTAATATTATTAATGTATTATTATTAAATTATTATTATTATTAATTATTATTATTAATTAATTATTTTACATATAAAAATCTAAAATTTGACTTTTTTAAATCACTGCATTTGAAACTTGATAGATATAAACTGCTGAGGTAATGTAGTTTTAATTTAAAGTATTAATTTTTTATAATATTAAGGTAAGTCTTCTCTTTCTCGCTTTCAGCTCCATAATAAATATGGAATGGGAAAAAGCTATAAATAAATACAATCACACAGCTGAAATCTATTTTTAACAGAATCGCTAACCCCTTTTTTTTTTTAGATATGTGAATTTTCCTTTTTTCCAAACATGGTATTTTCCTCATTTATGGTTGAAAGGCGCTCTGTCTTAATATTTTTTAGCGCTATGCTGATTAACTTCTTTCTTTTCAGCGCCTAGGTAATGGGTAAGCCTAGGCCACTTTTAGGTAAGTATGGGAATTATAATGGGAAAATAAAAAGAGATTGTTATTTGAATATTAATTTTTTTCTTATTTATTCAGCGGGCTGTATATATTGTATTTTTTGAGATATTAAATCTATTATTTTTTGGGTTCAAATTTGGCAGAACCAGAAATATAGTCCTGGTTCCAAAGAATATATATTGAAGTGTGGCGCATGAGCTTAATATTCTGTTGCCAGAGCAGTTTGGGCATGGGATGCCTAGGTCGTAAAGAATTATAACAATAGGATTTCTACCGGTCATGGCAATCCCAGTTATATAAATTAGGGGCCCATTTCAAACTAAGCTCAATGGTGGATTAATTTTATGTTTGTTTTTTTTTTATTTGATAGAAATTAATATTTTTTTTTTTTTTTATTTCATAAGAAGATTAAATTTTCATTTCATATTTTTAAAATAAGTAAGCCTTTGAATAAAAAATAATAAAAAAGATAATAAGGAAATAATATATATATATATATATATATATATTAGTAATATATATATAGATTGTACAAATCTATAAATTTATATTATGATAGATATTATATATATATATATATATATATTATATATATATATATATATATAATATATATATATATATATATATATATATTAATTAGATATATTATATAACTTTCCGCATGCTCAAACATTTTCGTTCAGGAATTGCCCCTGATATATAAAATATTGTGTGGTTGTTGGTTTGGTATGATATATATATATATAATATATATATATATATATATATATATTATATAAATACTATATATAATATATAATATATATTAAAATAATATCATTATATTAATATATATAAGTGAGTAATTCCCGCATCTCGTCTCTAACACTCTTTTCGATATGGGAAGAAGTACAGAGCAATCGTGCTGAATACTTTGTTATTTCTATTAGGGATGGGCAACCGGATCTCCGTTTCCGGCTCCGGCTGTGGCCGGAGGTTCCGGCCTTTTTAAAGATCTCCGCTCCGGCCGGAGACCACTAGTCTCCGGCTTTCTCCGCCCGGAGACCTATATTTTAAAAAAAGGGTAATTAAAAAAAATTAAAAATAGTTATAAAAAAGTAAAATTATCAGTATAATGAGGACATTTAATGAAATAAATGATTATTTAGAAGACCCTGATTCATTAACAAAAGTGTAAAAAAATTAAGTTTTTAATATTTTTTGAGTTGTAGTGATTTAAATAATTTAAGTCAATGTAGTATATTAACTAAATTATTTATTAGCTTGTATAATAATATATAATATATGAATAATATATAATACACCATTTACTAATTTGACTAATTATTTTGATAACAACTTAAAAGTTTTGATATCCAATTGCAAGGATTAACAAAAATAAACTTGTTGATAAATCTAGCTTTAAAAATGCAATATAGAAATAGGGAAAATGAAATTGGTAAAAGAACTTTTAAACTACATGCCATATCTGAACAAAAGAAGACTTAAAAAATTATGATATTATATCATTGATCTCCTAAATTTTAAAGATCTTTATAAGTTTTAACAAACTCACATTTGAAACCTAATTATAATATATATAATATTATATATATATATATATTATATATATATATATATATATATATATGTATATGATATATATATATTTTAATTAATATATAGTCATATATTATATATAACATATATATATATATATATATATATAATATAATAAATATTAATATATATATATTGATATATATATAATAGTATATATATATAAGTATATATATAATTAGTTATTATATATATTATATATATATATATTATAGTATATATATATATAATTATAAGAATATAATATATATTATAAAAATAAATTATATATATTTATATATATAAATATATATATATATATATATATATATATATATATATATATATATATATATATATATGATAATATTAGTTATACGTAAGTGCATAGTACTCAGCTGTTATGCGATAACTTATTATGTGACTGATGGAGGTAGCAGGGGACGTTCTCAACCTTTTTAGTCCGCGCATCCCGAAAGGCCAAAACGCATAAAGTTAGTAACCTCGCGACCCGTAATTACCACATAATATATATAATATATAGTATATATAATATATATTAATATACTATATATAATATATATATATATATATTATATATATATATATATTAATATAATAATTATATATATATATATAATATATATATATATAATCTTCCTTAATAAAAGATGCTTTTTGATGCATTAAGCAATATAATTTTTATTATTAAATATTAACTTTTATAAAAATAACAACTGTGTAACATTTGATTGTAAAATATTTAATTTTTTGTGACCCACCTCGGCCCACCGTATATATACCGCCCGCGGCCCCCTTGGGGGTCGCGACCCCCAGGTTGAGAAACTGCTGCATAGAGAGACAATAGAAAATTTTTGAGCAAAATTAAAATTATATTGTTTAAATACACAAAGTCAGTGAAAGGAAAGTAAAATAGCGATTATGCATTGCTATTTAGGTAACTATTCTCTATATTTAAAATCATAATGCTCTTAAAACTATGACGTCACATATAATATTATGAAAAATTGTTGGAGAAAGACGATTCCTTTTACTTGTTGAAATATTTCCTGCTTGGCTAAACAATTTCCCCTATGTCGATAAAGAATACAACTTGAAGGTTTAGCAGAGAATATTTCCTAGCTAATTTTCAGGGTAAGATCAATCAGTGATAAAGACTTTCTTTTCTTTCCAACCAAATGAACAGTGGATCAGCAAGTCGATTTTACTTTCCATAAGTGGTGCTGCAAAATATTTATCCAGTGTAGTTTGAATAGTATTTTCTAATTCATGCTGTTTTCTCTCTCTGCTGCTTCTACGTTTGCATTTTAACTTTTTGTCTGCTTGGGTTTGTTCTGCTCTCGTTGAGAGCTTCTCAATAGTCTTAATCTTCGCGTCGGACGGACTTCTCTTCCAGCAAGTCATCAAAGCACTTCCAGAAAACTGAATGGGTTTCCTTCTCAATATTCTGCCGTTTCATTTTCTGATTCTTCATATGAATCTGGTATGAGACTGAATATCATTTTGATCATCAATCGTCCTTTATATTTTTTTCTTAACGGAATATTTCTTTTAATTTTTATTAAAAGTTATACTTCTTCTTTCATCATAAAGATTAAATATTTTTAAGCAATAATCTCAATGGGAGCAAATTTGTATTTGTGATTTAGAACTGTTGCAAGTGCATAAAGTTTCTTCTCTTAATGGTACCGAAAAACGTTCATAAAACATAATTTAAAAGTTCTCTTTCATTTATTTTTAGTACAAACAATCACCAAAAACAAAAACCGCTATCCTTCCAAGTTTAGGGAGCTAAATATTTTGCAAAGTGCATTAACTGCAGGTTTAAAAAATAATCTACATTCATCATCACTCGCTGTCTTTAGTTAATTCTTCAAATGTTTGTAACAATCTAATTATATTGTATGAGCTTCCACGATTTGAATTTAAGTGATTTTGCACTTTATATTTACAATTAAAAAAATGCAATAGTCTCCAAACAAAGAGCTCAAAATTGACAACACTAAAAGCAAGCTACCCTCAATGGAACTCTAATCAAAGAAAGATGATGTCATTAATTCCACAACTTCTAGTTGGATCTCGCCTTCTCCCTCCTCCTCTTCACTTCCCCCCAACCAATTGAATGAATTCGGTGGGTTTTTGTTTCCTTGTTCCTTTAAAGTGAGCTTTTATTTAGCAGGTTAAATTTAATAATTTAAATAAACTTCGTCTTTTTATTATTTCATCATTAAAAGTCACACCTCATAACGGGTTTTGATAAGCCCTCTTCAAGAATGTAACTTCTTCTATTATACTACTTAGGTATGCCGACTAGGAAGTGCATGATTAAATTGCATGTTTTGAGTCAACATATATATATATATATATATATATATAATTTAATATTATATATATTAGTATATATATATTATATCATATATTATATATAATACTTATCTAACTCTTAACAACTCCCAGGAAGGGCTTTCGTCCTGTCGTTGTGGCCAAGCGATCTCTTCCTCTGGCCCGAATACTCTGTAACCCTAAAGAGCACTCTAGAAGACGATTTCTCGCGCAATGGTTTCGGACGCCAGTCCTCTGAAGTTATAACACTCTCATGGTAAGGGTTTTTTTCCCTCAGTTATAACTAGCATCTCTCCATTGGGCTTCAAAACTCGTTCTCCCCAGAGGCCTCTCCAGAAGATCCTGTTTCTAGGCCATAAGATTCCAACGCCGGTCCAGGAGTAATAAAAGAGCACAAAGGAAAAGGACCTGGGTTGCTAGCCCTGTCAGCCCTATGAACCAGTGCGAAAAAATTCTTCATATATATATAGTATATATATATATTATATATATATATATATAAATATATATTATAATATATATATATATATATTTTTTTTTTTTTTTTTTTTTTTTTTTACAGTTTATACATCTACTGAATGCATGTAGATAAAACCCGCTTCACATATGGGCAGTACCCAATCTAAGAGGGGTGTGCTCAGTATTTTAAAGTCTGAGCAAGACGGAGCCAAGAAAGAGAAAAGCTCACACAACACGACCGACCAGTGACGAACCTGGGTCTCTCGCTAAGTTGGGCGAGTGCTCTAAACAGCTGAGCTACCGGGACGGCAGTTTTGGTGCTGATCCAATCCCTCTGACATATTACGAGCCGACTCCGCCGTCTGAATGTACGAGAAAATCTTCAATAATGAACCAAAATGCGCCATTAAACTTCATATCCCTTTAAGAGAATAAGAAAAATATGGAAAAAGAATACTCGTCCAATCAATCCATCAATCCAATACGAAGAAATCCTCCATTATATGAAGTTCAATTTCGGCGGTGAAATCATACTTTCTGACAAAGAATTGTTAATAAATAAGTTTTTATTATTTCAAAATATTATTTCAAAAATATATTTCCTTACCTTTAGAGTTTTCAAAGATGTAAATCTAAAATTTTCAATTATGAAATTTTAAAATGCTTTATTTTAAAAGAAAAGAACTTGATTTAAAATTTTTGAGCTTCACCATTTCATTTAATTATATAGTGAAAACAAACACACAATGTTGTAATTTTATTAAAAATTTTCCCAAAATCAGCTACCTTAGTTTTAATCTTTGTAACACCGCAAGTAATCTTCAGTTTCCCTTACTATTTCAATCCTTGTTTCTAATCTGAAAACGTTATTTTCTCTTTTCTAATGGCGTAAATTCCAAACCTCGCTTTTATCTCTGTGCTGATTTTGAGGTCATTCTCTTCCAATTTCTTCTTCTGAGTCCTCTCTTCAAATTCCTCCCCTCTGTTTTTAGTGCATCCATTCATGGAAACGGCAGTTCAGCTCATATTAAAATTATATTAATATATAATATAGATATATATATATATATATATAATACGTATATATATATATATATATATATATATATATTATATATATTATATAATATATATATATAAAGGTAGTATAAATAAGAATTTCATTCTCCAGCCGGAATTAAAATTTTCATTCTCAGGCCTCCGGCTCTCCGGCCTCCGGCCTCCGGCCAAATAATTATTCTCCCAGTGCATCACTAGTTTCTATGGTAATACTTAAACCTGATGTACTGGCAGAGTTTCAACGTGTCTAGGGGTTGTATATAGGGGGGATGCTTCCCCCCACGAGACTGAAGATGAAATAATGTGCCGTGCCCCCACTCAAACAATTAAATATATTGACAGTAAGAAAGAGCTGAAAAAACTCACGGGAACAATCTCAAATAAAGGAATTCTTCTTTTTAGATAAGCGTTACATGACGTGCATCATCCACCATTGGGGATACTGGCACCCTCCAAATGACAATTTTGAATATTGAACATAGAAGGCTGAAACTTGGTATTCACTATACAACCCTCATATAAGGTATCCACGTGTAACGAGAAATTGAAGAAATGACCATAGCAAAACCCATGGGGATTACGCCCCCAAACCTAGAACATCGACGTAGAAACGATTTAAACTACTCGGTAAAAATATTAGCCTTCAATAATGACCAAACAATCGTGAATATCGTTAAATCAACCGTAACAAGCACCCAGAGTGGGTGGTGACCCCATGGAGTTTCCTCAGGTAAGGTAATGTATAAATTTTTTTGTTAAAGTTAAACGAATGGTTAGTGTAAAACACCGTGATATGTTAGAGATAATGTTTGAAAAAAAGTGTGAATAGGTCTACGTTTTGTTGGAATGTTTAGTTTACTACTGTTGTAATAAGTAAACTTTTTTAAAATGTTAGCTGTTTTATTCGTGGTTAAGATATATGTTAGGTTTTTGTCGTTGTACATTTATATTCTGAGTTCAGGTTATGATATGTTTAGCTTAAATCGAGTGAAAACATTTGCTACCGTTTAGCCATATCTTCATTTTTTCAGTATGAATGTTTAGTCGGTAATGATATAAATATTTGTTAAATGTTACGACGCTGTTAATTATGTAAAAAATAACCTGAATAGTGTAGAGGGAATGTTTTGAAAAAAGTAATGAATAGGGTACGTTTTATTGCATTGTTAGTTACTTTAACTGTTGTTAAATGGGGAACTTTGTTAATGTTAGGTCCTTGTTTATTCCGTATGCTTAAAGATATGGTTATGGTTTTGTTCAGTTGTATATTATATTCTGAGCTCAGGTTTTGATATGTTAGCATTTATTGATGTAAAAATTTTGTTACGTAGCATATATTGCATTGGTCATTGTGAACTAATTAGTTAGGTTATGATTAATATTTTTGGTGTTGAAAAATGGTTTATTTACTAATGTAATGTAAAATATATAATAGAATGATAAAGATATGTTTGAAAAAAGTGTGAGTAGGTCACTTTTCTGTTGTGAAGTATTGGAACGTTTTGTTATGGTTAGTGGTTAATTCGTGTTTAAGGTATGTAAAGGTTTTGTCGTTGTATATTTATTTCTTTAGGTTCAGGTTATGAAAATATGTTTATTCTCCTTTAATTAATGTAAAAACTTGTCAGGTTAGCCAGCATTCGTTTTATCAGTAATAATAATTGTAAGACTTAAAGGTTATGATAAATTTTCGTTAAATGTTACTGTGTTGGTGTAATAAAACAAAAACAAAAATCTAAATCATATGTTTTAGAGATATGTTTTGAAAAAAAGTGTGCATAAGGGTCCGAGGTAAATTGTTCTTTTGTCATGTATTTACACCTTCATTGATTATAGTATGAACTTGCTAAAATGTTAGTAAAGTGGTTTATTATCGTGTTTAAGTATGTTGGGTTTTGTTATTATGTACTTATATTTCTTAAATTCAGTATATGATATTATATCTTTTTTTGTTGATGTGAACTTACTTGTTACGTTAGCATATATTCGTTTGATACCAGTATGAATAATTAGATAGGCTATGATATTGATTTTTGTTAAGATGTTACTATATTATTTGTTAATAATGAACATGATACTGTCAGAGGATATGTTTTTAAAAAAGTCCTGGCGTTTAGGGTACGTATTAATTGCAGTTAGTTACTTTCACTTGATGTTAAGTATGGAAAACTTTGTTAATGGTTAGCTGTTTATTCGATACGGAAAGGTAATGTTAGGTTTTGTCGTGTGTAAAGCATTATAGTTCTTAGTTCAAAGAATTAAATGATATTTCATCTTTAATTAGATGTGAAAACTGTTGTTACAGTTAGCATATATCTAATTAACTTTCTAGAAGGACACGCTGGATTTGGATAAAGAATTTTTCTGTTAAATTGTTTACTAAAGTACTGTAATAATACAATATTCATGCTATAGATATGTTTGAAAAAAAAGTGGAGTAGGTTACTTTACTTATTGTTAATTATTGGAACTTTGCTAATGTGAGAAGTTTATTTCATTGCGTAGGTTGTAGTCAGGTTTGTCGTTGTACATTATATCTTAGTTCAGAGGTATGCTATGGAGCTCTAATGTAAAAACTTTGCGACGTTAGCATATATATTCGAGGGTCAGTATAAAAAAGTGACTTAATTTTTTATAATATTTTATTCCAAATGGTACTCGAAATATGACTTGAATCATTAGATCAGCAATAGATCACAGGTGGGGTAGGGAGGGGGAGGGTGGGGTGGTTTGATTTTTTACTTGATTTTACTGATTTATAGCTTTAGGGTATGTATAAAAACACAATTTTTTTAACGTTATAAACATGAAAAAGCGTAAAATTTTAGAATAAAAAAACAAATAAATGTTTAAAATACCTATATAAAACAAAAATAAATAAATAAAAAGTTTTTTGTGTTAGTTATACAAAATATTATGATTTGAAAATCAATAATAGATCAATAATCAAGTGGATCAAATAGAGTTCATTAGGTGAGGAGGAAATGGTGAGGGTGGTGAGGGTTTGGGGGAGGCTGGGAGGCTGGGAGGTGGGAGGCTGGGAAGCTGGGGAGTGTTGGGTGAGGGCTGGGGGAGTTTGATTGAAGGCTGGGGAGGCTAGGGAGTGTAGTTGTGGAGGACTGGGGGTTGGGCCTGCTGGGATTAGGGTCCTATGGGAAGGGTGGGGAGGGTGGTTTGATTTATATAAAAACGTAAATTTTTTAAGTTATAAAATTTTAAAAGAGAATAAACAAGATGTTTAATTTTTGTTTTAATAAAAAAAAAATTTTTTATTTTTTATTTTATGATTTTTTTTTTTCTGGTATCATGATAACATAATCATAAAGTAGGACTTACATTATATTAGAAGAGTGTATTAGAGGTTTTCGTCGTTCAAATGTCGATATTTTTCAGTTTGGGGCTCGGAGGCCCTCCCTTGTTTGGGGGGTTGTGTACGGCTTTTTAAACCTACATATATGGATAGTGGGTTACAATTATATAAAGGGTATATTTAACACCGAGTGTTCCCAAAATCCCGATTCACTTAATGTCGAATTTTTTCCGTATGATATGGGTGGTCACCACCCCCGCACTCTGGGGTGGTGGTACGGTTATTTTTAATACCTAAACCACCAGATACGAATTATAGGTACCTTAATATGAAGGAAATATGACGAGTTCAATCGTTTTCTACGTAATACGATATAATTCTAGGATTTTTATTAAGAGGTGGCAGAATCCCCGCCCGGGCCTTGGGTCATTTCACACTCCGCAGTACCTTAATATAGCACCAAGTTCAGATTCCTGACTTCAATTTCCGTTGGGGGCTATTACCCCCAACCATGGGGAATGCACGCCACGTACATACCAATCTACATTACCTTAGATGTATAATCCGAGTATTTCAGCTTTCTAACGTCAATATCAAATGTTTGAGGAGCCTAGCATCCCTCCCATAGGAATGCTTTGTCCATGTATCCACGTTAACGGAAGAGCTTACGTTAATCTCTAAACGGGGTACCAAGTTTGAAAGAGATACCGTGTCTCAAACTCTAGCCAGGGCGTGTGCGAGACGGGTGCGGTGTGGATGCGGTTGTCGGGGCTGAGCTGGAAGTCGGATCGGAAGCTGAGCAGGAGTCCGGTGTCCCCTGCCAACGGAGTCGGAATCGAGTAGGAACGCTCAAAATCGAAACGCACCATTCGGTGGTTCTCGATTTTATGTTTTTTCGACGTAAAAATTATATAATAATAATATAATTAATAATAATAATATAATATAATAATAATAATAATAATAATAATAATAAATAATAATAAATAATATAATAATAATAATATAATAATAAAATAAATAATAATCATAATAATAATAATAATATAATTAATATATAATAATAATAATAATAATAGATAATAATAATAATAATAAATTAATAATAACAAGAAAAAAAATAATTAATAATAATAAATAATAATAAATAATAATAAATAATAATATAGTAATAAAATATATAAATAATAATAATAATAATATATAAATAATAATAATTAATAAAATAATAATAGTATAATAATAATAAATAATGAAAATAAAATAATAATAGCGGGAGTTGGTCGGGGGTCAATCGAAACACCTGTTCGATTGAGGCAGACGTAGGCTAATTTTCTCACTCGGATCGAGACGCGGGCAAAAAAACGGGCGGGTAACCCGATTATTTTCATCTTCCAGGTCTCTGGGGGGGAAGGTTACCTACCTTTTCCCATATTATTATCAACCTAGAACACTTGAAAGACTCACCAGTAAATCAAGTTTAAATATACCAATAGAAATAATACAAAGTTTTCAGCCGATAGCTCCACTCTTCCTATCGGAAAAAAGGTGTTTAGCCGACGCAGATGCGGGCCATATACTATTATATATATATATATTATATAATATATAATAATATATATATTATAATATATAGATATATATATAAATAAAAAAATAAAAAAAATAATTTTATTAAAAAAATAATATATATAGTATATTATATACATTATATATATATATATATATTCGATAGTACTTAATGTGTATATTATAATATATTTATATTTATATATATTACTTATAAAAAATATAAAATATATATATTATACTATACCAATATATATTATTATATATATATATATATATGTAATATATACATATATATAATAATATATATTATATATAATATTTATAGTATACATATATAATCATATAATATAAATATATATATAATAATTGGTCAGCGGTTTAGTATATCGTGTCATATATATCTTTAAAAACTATAATCCTACACGTAAACGGAATAACAATTTTGGTGGAATGCGGTACCACATTCTATAGGGAAATGTAAAAAAAAAAAATATAAAAATAAAAAAAATAAAAAAAAAAAATCTCAAAAAAAACTTACAAATGCACAGCTACAGCGAAAGGAAATACATTTTTGGAATCCTGGTTAAATATTTTACATAAGGATAAATGTAAAAAAAAATAAAAAAAAATAAATAAATTAGTGTTAATAATTATATAGTAATATGATTAAAAGCCTATTTAGAGAGAACCTTTTTATTGGTTCTCAGTTTAAAAATAAATTAGTCTCTTTAAAATCAAATAACTTCTTTGTTATTTTATCCTTGAGCATCTTTTCCCCCATACCCCGTAAGGGGAGGGGCTCCGCGAATAATCACTCCACCGCTCCACACTGCGCCGCTTCTTTTGGTAATTTTTGGGTTCGCGGGGGTTCCTCCGCCCCTCCCACTACGGGGTAATGGAAAACGCGGTTCCTATTCCACTGTGGGTTTCCCGCCCGTCGGGAAGTCTCGAGCCCTTCCTAGTGTGTGCCGTATACAGGCATTTTCTTATGTGAAATTTTAAACCAGGATTCCATAAAATGATTTCTTTTTTGTAAGTCGCTTCGATGTTTGAGATTATAATTTTTTTTTTTTTTTATTTTTTTTTTTTTTTTTTTTTTTTTTTTTTTTTTTTTTTTTTTTATAAAAAAACACATTTCCGTACTAGAATTTGGACCAGCATTCAACCAATGTATTCCGTTTTATACTGTAGCATTAATATTTTTAAAGATACAGTTGACGGACAAACTAAACGCTGGCCTATATAATTTATATTATATATATACTAATATATAATATATATATATATTTATATGATAATATATATATATATATATTATATATATATAATACTATAAGTATAATATTATATATATATATTTTACTATATATATATATATATTATCTATATATATAATATAATATATAATATATTGTAACTTATTTAACGAGGGCCAGTACAACGGGGAACGGGAGGTTTCGGGGTGATCAAAAAATATTTTTTTCGCAGTTAAACACCATCCGCCCTATGATGGATAAATAAATTGTTCTAGGGACGAAATTGAATTTTTCCTCCTACCGGAGGTGAGGCTATAGGATAAAATGGAGGTTAGGTTTAGGTAGTGGATTAGGTATTAGGTTAGGTTAATGGTGGGTCAATACACCTTAGGTAAAAAAAATTTTTTCGTTCGTTTATAATATCTAAAAATGGATTTAAAGATTTAGATATATTTAAAAATCATTTTCTTTTTATTTGTTTTCCTTGTAAATATGCTGTTTATACTACCTTTGCTCATAAAACTAAAAACTTTTTTCCAAAACAGATTTTTTATATAAAAAAAAAATTCATTAAGAAATAGAGGAAGAAAGAATTTATGTAGTAAAATTGATTATCAAAAGGTCAATTATAACAATATGAATTTTTTTTTTTTTACTTTCTTTATAATATAATTTTTTTCTTAATTCTAGAAATGGTTTTATTTTTAAACTAAAATTTTTAGGTTATAATTTTAATACAGTACAATCATTTTTTACTAAAAATATTACAGTGATATACCGTGTTGGCGTGAATAACTTTTAACCTTAATATATAATTAATAATATATATATTATATATATATATATATATATATATTATATAATATACTATATATGTATAGTATATATTATATTATATTTATATCCATTGCTTTCACCTTTTATCTGCCATGTTGGTTACTGTGTAGTGGGTTTTGCAACTAATTTAATTTGAATAACAGTAATCGTTGGTCATTTCGTCTGTCATTTTTTCTCTCACTTGCCTTTGGTAAGTTTTCTTCTCTTTCCTTTTCTCTCTCATATTCCTACTCATTTTCTTCAATAAACACGTTTTAGTTGTCAGTAGCTTTAAGGTTAGTGTTGATTTAATCAGTGTAATCAATTACAAAATTTTATAAAAATTTCTACTGAACTAAAGAGTCGGATCATATTTACTATTTTGTTTTTCTCTTTTTTATTTGTTTTTTTTATTTTGCGGTCTATGTTCCACCAAACATATTCTCGTGTTTTGCTTTGTGGTTTGCCTAAACTGATGAAGACAATTCTTCACGAATTATTCTTGCCTACGAATGCTTCTCATATATTTTTCCATGCAATTTTTTAAAATAAACACACGGGGTTTCCGCGTTGCTAAGTTTATAAGGAGATAATATCTCACAAAGTGCCATCAAGCCTAACTGACGTACGCAGAATAATGGCCTTCAGAAAACTTAAACAATACACTTCTCAAGTACTTTGTTTGTATGAAAAATTTCCGCAAACACTTTTTGTAAACCTTTGAGCACGTCAAATTTTAAGACATAATACGCTTCACCCAAGATAAAATATAAATAAAACAACAACAAAACAAACAAAACACTCCATGTGACTTTCTCGCTTCCCCCTCTCTTAATAATGTGAAGCTCCAAAACTCCACACACACACACACACTTACTATTATACACACATCCACTATGACACCACACTTACATAACACATCACAATTAACACAACACACACACACACACACACACACACACACATCAACATCCACACACACACACACCAGAAACATTCAAAAATGTATTTTATATACAGCACAAACATCTCAAGCAAGCAGTTTAGAAAGGTATTAATATAATAATATATATATATATACTATATATATTATAATATAGTATAATATTACATTATATAAGTATATTATTATATATGAAATAATTATGATTATATAATAATATATTATATATATATACTAATATATATATTTATAATCAGTGTCATTTGAGAATGAAAATTCATTATTTTTGTATTTAGAGAAGACTCCCTCCTCCCACTGGTAAATCCAAAAACAAAAATGAAAATAAAAAATATATATTTTTTCAACATTAGTTTATAATGTGTTACTGACTTATGACCGAAGGCTAAAGTTTATACATACTCATATATATATATATAATACGTATTATATATATTATATATATATATATAATATATATATATATATATATATATCATATAATATAATATATATTATATATATCTATATATTATAAGTATACTTAAATCCTAATTAAGTCCTCAAAAATCTCGCTTTGTTAACAAACCATCGTGACAGTTTTTAAAATTTTCTTCTTACGTTTGCATTTGATGAAGTTGTTTTAAAAATGGTAATCGATCCACTAAATTTTATTTATTGTAGAGTAACTGGAAGGCACTAATAGTGCCTAAAAATGTATTTATGCCAAACAAGGTTTCGCTTTTCCATCCACTATAATATAATTATATATATATATAATATTATATATTAATATATATTATATATATATGATTATTATATAATATTATAATAAATATATAATTATATAATTAGTATTATTATTATTTATATATGGTCAAAACTACCCTTCTCATTTCTCTTATTCTTTTCTTAATGAAAAGCTCTTTGCTTTAATATCTGCAATATATATTTAATGTTAAATATTATTTCTCTGCAAATTTTAATTTAACAATAACTTGAATTATATATTCTAGGATTTATTTTATTTTTTCTAGAACAGCTATATACTATATTATATATATATTTAGTTATTATATATATATACTATAATATTATATATATAATATATATATTATATATTATTATATATAATATATAATATAATTTATAGTTATCTTTTAAATTATTTTAATTGTTATTTTAGTTTTGTTTTGTATTTTGTTTTTATTTGTTTTTTTTATTTTTTGTTAATGTTTTTGTTATTGTTTTTTTTTATTTTTTTGGAGGCAGGGGGGGAGAGAGAGAGAGTAGGAGAGAGAAAGTTAAGTAAGAATTATATTAATCCGCAATAAGCCACCACTGTTCTAGTTCCATCAATTCAAGGGTCCAATGATTGAATTGTTGATGTGTCAAGGAAAATTTCTAAAAACATTTTATTTTGCCATGATATATTTTCTAAAAAACGGTCATATAAACTGGTTAAAGGGTAAGAA
>JABUQX010032826.1:10000-25000 GCA_015478945.1 Trachelipus rathkii
AATTGTTCTGAAAAGAAACGTCTGCAAGTTATATTATAGAACAATCAATCATTTAAGCTTTGACACTGCTAATAAATGGCAAATACTTGACAAAATTCTAAGAGTTTTGCAACCATTTATTTCTCATGGTTAGGGAAACTATAAGGCAAAATCATTAATCATCATTAATCTCTACTTTTTTAGGCTCCTCCAGCAACATCTCTCAAACATCTCGAGGATGACGCAAGAGATAAAGAAGCGCTGAAAGAAGGCGCATTAAAGTTTTAGATTTATAAATAAACAAGGAAGACAAAGATCAATAGGCAATATATCAAAAAGATAATTGTTTTAAATACTGTAGTAGACCAAAGATACTAATTGACTTTATTTCTAATGAAATAAAGAGAATTGAGTAGAAAATGGATGCTTGAAGAAATATGCAAATAATTGAAGGTAAAAAGTGATAATAGTAGTAGCAGACAGAAGAAGGTTCAGGCGATGAATCATTTTCAGAAACGAGCATTAATCTACAATAAACTTAGATTTGCCATACACTTATCAAATCATAAAACAGGAAGCATTAGGAAAAGAAATTAATTGCAAAGTTACTAGTTTTTTTATGTTTTTGAAGAAAGTAAAAGTGGACAGCGAGTTCAGTTAAGTGTAAAAAGGAAAAAAGAAAAATCAGTGGCTTTTCAAAAGGTGAAATTCTTAAAGAAATCTGAAATTTTTTTTTTATCAGAAAAATCAATTTCTAATCTGGGAAATAAGAAGAATTCCTTAATTGGTGAAAAGTGAACAAAGCTAAATTCCAAAATAGCAGTACTTAGCCGCAACACAATTACTCTCCTTTCCAGTCTCCTCCCATATATTCCGAGAAATTATTTTCATTTTCAAAAGCAGCGAAATATTTTTTGAGGAAAAAAAGTTTAAAAATATATATCCAATACTCGAATGAACAGTTTTCTTTTTACTTCACACAATTCGCATATTATTCCAAAAAGTTTTAAGAAAAGGTTATTAAGGAAGTAATTCCGGTTCCGGCCGGAATTTTACAAAATTCCGGCCGGACCGGAACCGAAAAAAATGTCAAATTCCGGACGGAGGAATTCCGGTACACCTCTATATATATATATATATATATATTATATATATATCATTCACACAATATATAATAGTATATTATATATATATACTATATATATATATATATAATATATAATATATATATATATATATATATCATATATATAATATTATATCTATACCATTTTTTCGTAATATATTACAGTATATTATTTATATTATTATATATATATATATATATATAATACATCATAATTATATATATTAATATATATATATTATATATAAAATATATATATATATATATATATATTTATATTATAGTATATATGATATATATATAATATACCTTATCAATACAATTGGGAAATTGTATATAGGTTATTATGAGGATCTGGAGTGATTAGAGTACAAATCGTCGCTTGATAAAGAATGATATTGGGATCCTTATCCCATATTACGTAATATCATTTATTTAACATAATTATTTCATTAAAAATTAGTAATTGTTAAAACATTATTACATTAGATAAATAAGTTTTTACTTTAAATATCCAAAATAATATAAAAATGTTTATTTCATGAATCTTACAACAATGACATATTAAGGCAAAAGGTTTGCATATTTCATGAACTCAAAATTGTATAAAAATACGTGTATATTACCGGTATATTATATACTATACATATATATATATATATATATATCATATATATATATAATTTATATATATATATATATATATATATTATTATATCTATATATATATATATATATATATATATATATATATATATATATACTATATATATATATATATATATATACCGTATATATAATATTATATCTATATATATATATATATATATATATTAACATTTATATATATATATATATATATTATATATAATATATATATATCCTGTATATATACCCGTATATATATATATAATATATATATAATATTTTATATTATATATATATATATATAATATAATAATATATATACCGTATATATATAAAACCTGCTGACAAATTTTTCCTAGAAAAATTTAATAGAAATTCTCAAATTATGTGAAAATAACATAGAAAATAAAATATTAGTTATAGGTAAACTGTACATAATAGCTATGTTAGGCCAGTATTTGAGTATTGTGCACAAGTTTTGGCCCCTTATTTAAGGAAAGACATAGATAGGCTGGAAAGTGCAACATAGCGCAACGAGGATAATTTCTGTGTTTGAGGGTAAGAGCTATGAGAGGCTGAAGGAGTTAGGAATGATTTCTGAAGAAAGGCAATTCTTAAAGGGAACATGATACAAGTCTACAAAATATTTACATCTTTGATAATAAAGAGACCAATATATTCCTTATTACAGACCACAGAGGGGAGAACAGGAAACACAATAAGAAAGTTAAGAAGGCATGCCATCTTGAATAAATACATATATATAATAGGATTGATAATTAAAGGAATGGTTTGCCGCAGGAGGTAGCTGAGTGACTCACTTGCAACATTTAAGAAAGGATTTAATAGCTATATGGATGGGTTGGGCATTTTATAGTATATTTTAACGAAGGAAATTGGCGTGTTTTTAACTATGGTAGTTATTAAGGTAAAACTGCATGTTATGACTATGACAAACTTATTAAAAGTTTGTAATGTGTTAGCATATACCTTAGCTATAGTTTTTTCTTTTGGAAGTAGAATAGGTGTATTTTATGCAAATTATTGATAAGCCCTAGGGTGTTGTGGGTTTTGCATAAGCATATTGGGTGATTGATTCTACTTACTATCATTGACTGGGACTGTCTCAATAGGACATGTGGTTCTTATTGTCCCTATACTTTCAAATGCTCAAATTAAATTTTTCAGCCATTTAGTACTGATAATACTTTACATTTTGTTAACAATGCCATTACAATTTACCCTTCACATACACATTTACCATAGTTTACAGACAATATCTTTGCCCCAGCTTAAACTATGCATCACCTGCATGGGCTCTCACAATATCTGAGTCCAACATTCAAAACAAAGCTCTAAGAATAATAGCAGGTTGTCTCTTATCCACAAAAATTCTTCCAATGAAAGCTCATCTCGACATGATTGGCTGTCAATTACATCAAAAAACATGCTGTAGACCATCCCTACACCAAACATTACAGCAGCCCCCACCACAAATAAAAAATCACACCAGCTATGCACTATTTTTAAACAACACGCTTATCCCCCACTCTCAAACATATCCACACTAAATTAGCATATTGGGGGATTAGCTTATTTACTCTAGTTGACTGGGGCAGTCTTGATAGTCACATTTGGCTTCTTACTGTCTCTATACTTTCAATATATATATAGTTTACCATATATACCGTATATATTGAAAGTATATAGTTTACCATATATATATATTAGAAACAAGGATGATCCATTAGTTGAACAGGTGAAACTATTGGAGGTTACTCCTACATATGCTCATGTACGATTCGACAATGGAAGGGAGGATACAGTTTCCATTAAGGACCTCTCCCCTTGTCCAAAGGTAATTATTTCTCCTGATGCAAATGTGTCTGAGCCTCATACCGTTGTTGCTGATGATTCACCTCTTCTGCCCTATGATATTGACAGTGGACATGAGCGGGTTGAATCTAATGATGCAGGTGAACGGGATGCAGACATTTCAAATGAACCTGAGATGGGCACCAAGACTTTATCCACCCCCGATGAAGACCCATTAGTATTACGAAGGTCTACTCGTATGCGAAGACCAGTGGATCGACTAAATTTGTAAAGTTATAGAATTTTGATTGAACGAATTTTGATTAAACTATTATGTTCTGTTTTTGTGATATCACATTGTTTGTATTCAGAATTCATAAAGTTAGTTATAGAATTTTTGTTTAAAAGATTATATTCAGTTTTGTGAAATCACATTGTTTGTATTCAAATTTCATAAGCTTTTTACCATTGCTTAAATCCCTTGAAGGAGGGATGATTGTACTATTATTATTATTATTATTATTATTATTATTATTATTATTATTATGAATGATTTAGTAATGTATTTATTTATCTATTTGCAGGATAAAATGTAATAGCAATTTTATGCTCAATAAAGCCTAAAGTTATGTCACTTTTAGATCCTTTTAAAGTTAAAAAATAAGGGCTTATAGTACAATATGTTCAACATAATTCTTTATAATCTTCCAAGTTTGATACTATAAACAAAATGGAACGTGGACTTCGGCTGGACAGACTCGACGTACATCCCTCATCTCCTGAGGCTCCGAAGATTTTTAAGCATTGGCTGTACATTATTGATATATATATATATATATATATATGATGGGACGATGATGAAATTTTGATGATGATGATTATTGTAAATTTTGACAGTGACGATGACAATGATTAATTGAAAAAGTGTATTTTAAAAACTCTCTCTCTCTCTCTCTCTCTCTCTCTCTTTCTCTCTCCTCTCTTATATAATAATATATATATATATATATAACAGAGAATAAAGAATATATATTTATATATTTAATATATATATATATATATATATATATATATATATATGCTGACTGTCGTCGGAGTTGGATGCAATAAAAACAGCTGGGAGAAAAGGAAAAGAAGAAATGAGAAGATCTAGGATAGAGACTAAGAAGAAGGCTTAAAACTTCAATAGAACTACTTCATAAAGTTCTAGAAGGATTTCTGTTTGAGGGAAGATGTTAAGACCAGATTATTATTAAGTGGTAGCTACCAAAATTAATCAAAATCTTCATAAAATATTTTAATTTATTGAATCAAAAATTTAAAATGAAAATCATAATATATAATAAAACAAAATTAACATTTTTAGCGAACTAAAGCGGAGCTACAAAATTTTTAATCTAGTTCTTTTCAAAAAATTATTAATTTTATGTAAATATGTAAATTGGGGTCTGCAATTGTTTAAGTGAGGAGCAAAAAAATTGTATCATCAGGTCTTTTAACAAAATTGAATAAAAAACACAACATTTGGAATTACAAATCAAGAAGCTACGCTATAAATAGTTTATGGCTATATTGGATTGATATTTCGACGCAGTTCATTACGGTTTAAATATGAAGACATATTCTTCGCCATGGCTGTTAGGCTGGGAACCCCTCTTCTGACATTTATATTACTTTCCCATGACAATCGCATTATTACAATTGTATTTATGCGATTGACACCACCCTGCAAAATTTTTTTTTTTATAAATTTTTTTTGTTGGGGGGGGGAATGTACGGTGGGGGCGCTTTAAAAGTTATAAATAAATAAATAAATAAATTATATATATATATAGATAAATATAGATATTATATATAATATTAATATAATTATATATATATATATATATTATATATATATATATATATATAATATATATAATATATATATATTATATTATATAATTATATATATATTATATTATTATATATATATATATATACTATATAATATATAATATAAATATTATATATATAAAGGCTGTAGACAGAGGTATCAAACTCCCAGAAATTATCTAACCTATAAACAGTATAGAATAAACGTCTCTATAATAATAATTAATAATAATTTAATAATAATAATAATAATAATAATAAATGTCTCGTTTTGCCGTAAGGAAGTTGACCCACCGACTCTCATGCGAGAGGACGGTGGTTCAATCCTCCCGTTAGCATTTGGAGTTTTATCTTCCTGGCGGGCAAGAATTAAAGAACTCGGACTGCGAACGACGTTGGGGCTGCTGGGTTTGGGATAGCCTGCCTTAAAGTTCAATTTCCTGTAGTCCTCCTGTGTTACCCTCTGAAAAGGGGATAAAACATTTTCAAAGGAAGTTTTTATAATAACCACAAAGAATAATAATAAACATAATAAATAATAATAATAATAATAATTAATTAATAATAAATGTAATAATAATTAATCAATGAAAATGAAAAGTATTTTTTAATGGAAATGAGGAGACGTTTATGGTCTGTAACGATTTCTTAGGTCTAGTGGTTGTTCCTCATATATGTTTAAAATATTTAGACCAGGGACTTAAATGTAAGGTTCCCAAGTTTGCAGATGATAGCATAAATTGCTACCTCAGTAAGGATAATGATGTATGTATAAAGATTTAAAAGATAAGGAGGAGCTGTAATCGTTGATGGGGATGAGCAGATTCATTCATTCCTTCAAACTAAATCTTTCTCTCCTCATAATCCATGGTTCGATTGTGCTTGTTCTCTGGCCCTTCAGGCTAGAGACAGTGGTAATCGGAGGTGGAAAAATTCTTCGTCCTCTTATCACTAGCTAAATTTTCGATTTCAGCTATGAAATCGATTGCAAGATACTCTTCAACGGAGCAAAGCGGGGCTTTTCTTTGGTTCTCCTACTGAACAAATCTTTCTGGCCTCTTTTTGTCAAAACCTCTCTAGCAAACTCCTGTAAATCTGCCTTCTCCATCTTATTCGATCTGAATAGTTCCGTTGCTATTCTCCACTGAAAGACAATCTCTCAGCCTCCTTTTTACTCTAACTCAACCCTGGATTATTCTGGCCTTCTTCTCTTTGTACTCCTTCTCCTCTCAGGTGTCATATGCCTTTGCCTGTGATACATCTTGAACGGGTGCATGGGCCCCTGATATCTATGAACGTTAGGAAGGTTAGTGGCCTGGATGGCATTCCTCCCCAAGTTGTTGAGGAAGTATGCTTCTGTGCTATCCCTGCCCCTCGTTCAACTATACTCTCTACGTCTCAATACTAGCACTTTTTCGCTCAGTGTTGGAAGCTCGCACATGTCCAACCTATTCCGAAAAAAAAGGAAGCCGGTCTGATAATTCTAACTATCGTCCTATTAAGCTCTCACTTGTATTCTATCTAAATCTTTGAAACTCTTCCCGTCTCAACTCTCACTTCTTAGATCATATGGGAAACTCATTCCGATCGCCAGTACGGCTTTCGACGTTCGAGGTCTACTGGCGATATACTTTCCAATCTAACCAATTTATGTTTTTTTTCTCTTAGGAACTACAGGGAGACTTGCATGGTGGCGCTTGACATATACAAAGCCTTTGACTGAGTATGGCATGCGTTACTGCTCTCCAAGCTCCCATCCTTTGGGTTTACTCCTTCTCTTTGCTTACTTATGTCTAGCTTTCTTTCAAATCGCTCAATGTCGGCTGTTGTTGATGGGGCGACTTCTTTTTCTATCAATGTTTAGTGGCATTGTTCCTCAGGGTTCGTGTCTTATTCTCCTACTTTATTCTACTCTTTCATTAATGATCTTCTCACCTGCACATCTAGCTCTATCCACTTATATGCCGATGACTTAACCCTTCATTCTTCAACTCATATCAATTCTACTCCCGCTTTTACTTCTAGAATTGCTTCTCGCCTTAGTCTTTCCAATTCAATTCTTGCTGATCTGGATAGAATTTCCGGATAAGGGTAGGGTAGAAAATAGGTTTAGGGACCACCAGGTAAAAGGTGAACCAGGTGTAAACCCCTGTCGATGTTGTAAAACTAGATGCCAAATATAAATTGCAAAAACAAGAAGTATTGGTACTGTAATAGTAGTGCAAAGGGGTGTGGTGTCCCCCGATTTTAAAATATTAAAGAATGAAAACGAAAAAAGTCGCTCTCTTTAGGAAAAAATGTTACAGCCTCTCAAAGTTATTAAAAATCCCATAGGATTTTCTTTTTTCTTTTTTTTTTAAATCACAGGATATAGCCTACTCTAAAAAAAATAATAATGAAGCTTAAAAAAAAAAACGAAAATGATTTAAATGTTTAAGAAAAAAAGTTAGAGCCTCTCAAAGATTAAAATTTTCCCATAGGCTTTCTTATAAAAAAAATTAGTGTGCCTCGTGCTAGTTTTAGGGCCATCCTAGTTCAGGTTATGATAAGATTTGTTAAGTATACATAGATTTGCTCTGTGTACACCTAACAAAACTTATCATAACCTGACCTTGAAGGATCAAAAATGAAAAGTCGGTAATTGTGGAGTATTACTGACTATGCTGACTTGGGTTTATGTAAATACTGTATTAAAACTATAATGATTTTAAAAAACTATTTGAAGTTTTTTTGAGGATTTTCGCTTCTTTCAAGTTAATATTTTCAATAAAAATAATAATAACGCTCTGAAAATCATAACAATTAGGCTTTATTCCGTTCGTGTAGGGATGAGGAATCAATGTTGAAACTTGAAACGTGTTTCAGATTATCGATATATCGATATCGATATTATATTTTATAATCGTCTATTCGGATTTTGACCTTGTAGGATTAAGTTGATATCGCTTGTGCTGTGCAAACTTAAATTTAAAGATTTATTTATTTATTTAGTGAATTTTAAAAAAAAAAAAAAGTCCATTCGATATTATTATGGGAATGAACGATATATGATATTTAAAAAATAAATCGATTATTTGTAATACTTCTAGAATATTTGAGCAGTTTTTTTTTTTTCATAAAATAACATTTAAGCAAAATGTGTGCATTTTTCAGGTGCATTTGGATGATGGGGACATTTTGTCTGACTCAGGAGGAGGAGGGAAGGAGGTCAGATGATCATACAAGAGAAGAAGTAGAGGCCTATAGCGAAAGAACAATTTTCATGAAATATACCTAAAGTTTACCTGTTGCGTATTTTACTTTTCAAATTAGATATTATAAAATGTAATGAAAGTATCCTATATAATACAGGACAATACTAGCACTAGTTTGATGTTAAGGTTAAATCTTTAATTAAATTTTAATTTAATCTTAAATTAGAAATGTTTAAGTTTATATGTGAAGATTTTCTACTTTACTCGAAGCTTTATTCCCTCTGTAAAATCACCTCCACTGCTAATTCATGAGCCATGATTAGTTTTTAAAACTAAAAAATAATATATATTTTAACAATTGTGTATCTATATAAGTCTTACCTTGAATTTGTTGGTTTTCAAAGATTTTTTGCTCTTTGAGGTAGTTCTTGAAGCCCTAAGATAACTTAGCCTTGTGGCTTTAGTCAATAAGCACTTACATCAAACCTAGTAGGGTAAATTGATAAGTATAAGGCAAAGAGAATAGAGATAGGTTAATAGTTGTAAAGAACAGACAATTTATCTCCATACCCTTAACATTTTGATTATTAATTTCAATAAACACAAGCTACGATCACGACGGTTATTGAATTAGTAATGAACCCTATTCTGATTTGTTAGTGAAATTCTGGTCAACTATATCCCATGGAGACAAAAATATAAATTCCGCTACAATTAATAAATAGAAGATACCGTACCCGTATATGAAAATATATAGCTAATAGTTTTTATATCCTAAAATAAACACGGTATTATTCTATATTTGAATCAGTGCATATTTTCTGAAAAAAATTTCAAAAAAGTTCAAAAAAATTTCGAAGTTCAGAAAAGTTAAGTTAAGTAAAGTTTTGTAAGAAAATTGTTTAGTGGCAAGCTTCTGGCATAATTCAGAAGCTTGTCACTAAAATTTTCTTAAAAATTTTACTTAACCTTTCTGAACAAATTTTGAACTTAGAAATTTTTTTTCAGAAAATATACACTGATTCAAATCTAGATATTTACCATAAACACAAAATAGAATAGATATATATGGAAGTATATAATAGTTTTATATAGTGTTTACTTTAAAAAAAAAATATATATATATATATATATATATATATATATATATATATATATATATATATATATATATATATATATATATATATATATATATATATATATATATATATATATATATATATATATATATATTATATATATATATATATATATATATATATATATATTTATATATATATATATATATATATATATATATATATATATATATATATATATATATATATATATATATATAATATGTATAATAATATATATATATATATATATATATATATATGTTTATATATATATATATATATATATATATATATATATATATATATATATAATATATATATATATATATATATATATATATAATAAAACATATGTCTATCTATATATATATATATATAAATATATATATATATATATATATATTTATATAAAATATATATATATATATATATATATATATATATATATATATATATATATATATATATATATATATACTATATATATATATATAACAAATAATATATGTAATAACATATATATAATATATATATATATATAGATATATATGTATATATATACTATATATATATATATATATATATATATATATATATATATATACTTTCATATATATATATATATATATATATGTATATATATGTATATATATATTTATATATATATATATATATATATATATACTATATATATATATATATACCAATTATATATATATATATATATATATATATATATATATATATATATATATATATATATATATATATATATATATATATATATATATATATATATATATTGTTACGAAATAAAGAAGATAAGAAGGCTTGAATTAGTGATACAACTTTTTGGGTCAGAGGTCAGAATCTTGCTAACAATCGAGAGAAAAATGTTGTAACGAAAGTTTTAATAGCACAAAATAATATCAAAGAAGTCAGTGGTGCTTCATAAACAAATGTGAAAAGGATTTGGTAAACTGTTTCTGAGATTACACTGAGCTTGGCAGTTTTTGACGAAAGATTTGAAATGCTTCTTGAGGAGAATATGGCGGAGCTGTTCTATCGAAGAAAACGAGATTTTCTGATCACGTGAGAAGCCGAACCGCAATATACAAAAAGAAGAAAGCAAAGGTAACATGGCTCCCCTCTGAACAGCGGAGCGTCGTGAAGATTTAGGGAGAAAACCGGACGACTGGACGTAGAGTTCGGCCAAAGCGCGATGTAGAACGAGGTAGACAAGACGGTAAGGTTGGAGTCGGAATAGGTTCCGGATTCGGAGGAGGAATCGGTATTGGAGCAGGAGGCGGAGGTGTCTGCATAGGAGCAGGAGGCGGAGATGTCGTAGCGTGGGGCGCTGAAGTAGCTGGCGAAGGAGTGACAATACTTGAAGGAGTTGGCAGAGGTTCAGGTGGAGAACAAGTTGATGTAAAAGGCAGAATGGGCATAAAGTCGATATCATCTTGTAGAGGTAGATGGAGCGGGTGCAGTAAGTGGAGAAAGAGTGGTGGAAGAAGCGGGATCATGTTCGAAATAAGCCGGTTTTATTCTATCCACTGATATATTTTCTACTTTGCTCCCCTTCTGTAATGTGAAGTATTTTCGGTAGCGTTTTAATACGAGGAAGGGTCCGTCATAGCGGGCTTGCAACGGACTACGGTGTGAGTCATGCCGAATTAATACATGAGAGCAAGTCTCCAAATCCGCAGGCATGTAGGTTGGACGGGGAGGATGACGTGGCAAAGATGGCTTCCATGCCTCAGTGCACTGACGAAGGCGGGCCAGGAAGGTGTGCTGGTTCGTAGTTTTTGGAGAAGGAAGGATAAACTCACCAGGTATTCGTATGGTAGAGCCGTAGACGAGCTCAGCAGTCGAGCATTTGAGGTCTTCTTTGTACGAAGTTCTGATACCGAGGAGGACGAGAGGAAGAGTTTCGGACCAATTGTCCGGTGTTCCATGGGCCATAAGAGAAGCCTTTAGCTGCCGGTGAAACCTCTCTATGAGGCCCTGACTTTGCGGATGATAGCTGCAAGAGCGAAGGCGCTTAGAGCCGATTAGAGTCATAAGGTCCTTCCAGAGGTGAGATTCAAACTGCCTACCCTGGTCTGTGGACACGGTCGAAGGTGTGCCAAACCTGGCTATCCAGTTGTACAAAAATGCCTGAGCAATTGTCTCGCTGGAAGTATCACGCAAGGGAATGGCTTCTGCCCATCGAGTGTATCGGTCTATGCACGTTAAAATGTGTGTGAAACCATTTGAAGGTGGTAATGGGCCGACTATATCAATATGCACCTGGTCAAAACGCTCACCAGGGGGAAGAAATTGCTGAAGAGGTGCGACCGTGTGCCTGTGCACTTTGGATTTTTGACAGTTGAGACACTGCGTTGTCCACTGTTTAACATCCTTTAGTAAGGACGGCCAGACGAAATGCTTGCCTATTTTGACTTGACTACCTTTTACCCCTGGGTGCGACACGTCGTGAATGGTGTGAAAAACCTTTCTGCGCATGGGGGTAGGTACGACTGGACGAGGATGTGCTGAAGAGACATCGCATAACAAAGGCGGAAAACCAAAAATTTCTACAGTTTGAATGTCGTAGGAAGAAGCACTAGGAAAAACAATCTCTTCGAGTGTCTGCAGACGAGCCATTTCGACGAAATCAATGTCAGGTAAAGGAGATAGCGTTAATTCGGGATAGAGCATCGGCAGGAATGTTGTCTTTTCCTTTTATATGGCGGATATCAGTTGTGAATTGTGCAATAAACTCAAGGTGGCGGGCTTCACGAGGGGACTGTTTAACTGTGGAAGCTGTAATGGCATGCGTGATGGGTAAATGATCAGTTACAACATGGAATTCCCGACCTTCTATGAAGTAACGGAAGTGCTTAATAGCTAAATAGATTGCGAGAAGTTCCCTTCCAAATGCGCTATACCTTGTTTCAGGCGGCTGGAACTTTTTAGAAAAGAAAGCTAATGGACGCCATTCGTCATCAATAAATTGTTGCAGCACAGCTCCAGCTGCGAAGTCTGAAGCGTCTGTGTTGATCCTAGTCGGGGCTGTGTCGGATGGAAATACTAGTAACACGGAGGAAGCAAGGGCTTCCTTGATGGCGGTGAAGGCATTAGTTGCTTCGTCGTTCCAATCTACAGTGACGGAAGCAGCAGATCCTTTACGTGGATGCTTAAGAAGTGCGTGGAGAGGGAGGAGAATTTTAGCAGCGGACGGTATAAAGCGATGGTAGAAGTTCACCATCCCTAAAAAACGACGAAGTTGACGCTGTTTTACAGGCTTCGGAAAATCACGAATGGTTTGGAAAGTCACGAATCGCTGCCACACGATCTTCAAGAGGACGTATACCTTCGGCAGAGATTGTATGTCCGAGAAAGGTTAGGGATGAAACTCCGAATTCACATTTGGAAGAGTTGACACATAGACCAAATTCGCTTAGTCTGGTAAAAACTTGCCTGAGATGTGAAGTATGTTCTTCCGGAGAAGCACTGGCAATCAATAAGTCGTCTATGTAGGCGAAGACGAAGGGTAAACCACGTAAGACTGAATCTAGAAGACGTTGAAATGATTGACTCGCATTTCTTAAACCGAATGGCGTTCGAAGAAATTCGTAAAGACCGAAGGGAGTGATAATGGCAGTCTTATGAATGTCGTCCGGGTTCACGGGAATTTGGAAAAATGCCGAGATTAAGTCAATCTTTGAGAAGATAGTACAACCAGAGAGATGGGATGTGAAATCCTGTAAATGAGGTACATTATAACGGTCCGGACGGGTGATAGCATTCAGGCAGCGATAGTCGCCTGTTGGGCGATAATCACCATTAGGTTTGAGTACCATGTGTAATGGAGAAGCGTAGTCAGACTTTGAAGGTCGGATGATGCCCTTTTCTAAGAGAGATTCAAACTCTAGCTTTGCTGCTTTGAGTTTATCCGGTGCAAGTCGCCGAGCGTGAGAGAATGGAGGTCTGCCGGAAGTTTCAATGTGATGAACAACATTATGTTTCACAGGGGGGAACTTGGAGACTGGAGAAAGAAGCTCTGGAAAATCGGTAATTAATAATGATTCAAAAATATTATTAGATGGAGAAAGATGTATGCCACTGATGGAAGCAGACGCACGAATACAAGCGGATGAGAAATGTGTCTCAAAATCAATGATGCGGTTGTGGTTCATGTCAACAAGAAGGTTGAAGTGTGACAGAAAGTCTGCACCTAATATTGGTAATGTGACGTCGGCTATCGTGAAGTCCCATATAAAGTCACGACGGAACGAAAGTGTTAAATGGAGTCGTTTGGTACCATAAGTATTGATGGTGGTACCGTTGGCAGCGCGTAAGAAGCCCGATGCTTCTGGAGCATGAGTTTTCCCGAGGATGGAACGTGGTACAGCTGAGATTGAGCTCCCACTATCTACGAGATAAGATAGTTTGGTGGAGGGATCGTAGACACAAAGTAAGTTTGACGCTTTTGAAACCACCCCGAGCGTGTTTACGGAGTGGTGTTTGAGTTTAAATTCTCGAAAGTGCAAGGCTTAAGACATGACCGTGTTTGATCTCCAAAACGCTGATGATTTCTACAAATACCCTGCTGGTTATGCGACGGAAACTGAACTAAAGCCTGAGAAGCAACAGGAGAAGAGGCGAATTGACGCGAAGGAGTAGGTGAGCGACGATATGAACGTCGTTGCATAGTAGGAGAGCGAGAATTATGACCATAATTGTATGCAGAATAAGTATGTGATGCATTGGGAGGGGGCTGGGGGTATGAAGGAGGTAGTGAATAAGGATGATGAGAGGATGGAGGATGAGGATACTGTTGAGGTTGAGGATATTGTTGAGGTTGAGGATAAGGATGTTGTTGTTGAGGATAAGGAGGGGGAGGAGGAGGAACAGTGGAACGCGCCTCCAATGCACGCATTCTATTAGTTAGATCCATGATAGTGTTCTGCAACACCTGAAGTTGGGACACAATATAAGCATTTTCTGGGGCCGGCGGTTGTCGAATTGCATTGACTGACTCATTTACATGCGAAAGAGACGCTGGTGGTTATTATTGTCGGTGGAAACTGTGATGTGCGAAACTTGTGAAGGTATGTCTGCTGTCGTAATAGGTTTCGCTTTACAAACTCTATCAGCAAAAGTAGCTAGTTCTTGTAGTGAACAATTAGGATCGACAGTGGCTAAGCGCAATTGCATCTCTGTAGGGAGTTTCTGTAGGAAGAGATGACGT
>JABUQX010032827.1:0-12500 GCA_015478945.1 Trachelipus rathkii
CTTCAACAGCCGTTTTATGCCACACTATGTCGTTGTATCGCTCCCTTACAGACGCACATAGAAAACATGTGTTTCTACTATTATCTTAGGTGCTATAGGTCGACTGTATAGTATTAAAGCAGCTCCTCTCTAGACCTAGTCTATTTGCCCCGAACGTTTATTGCACAGAAAGAGTGGATGTGATTAGCCATTTTACACTGTAAGAGTAATATATCAAATCTAGGGGCAGCAATGACCCACCTACCCTTGGCTGCCATATACGACCTATCTTTTACATCGACTATTTCTCTACTCTCGCCAATACGCAATTTCATACATTTATGCTCGCCTTATCGCGTACTCTTAGCGGACTATTTTTTCGCTTGAGAAACAGGTAGTATATATATATGTATTAATTTCACCACATATAGTATAACTTATATAGTATATATGATATATATATAGATATATATACTAATATATATATCATATGATATATATATATACTATACTAATAGTATAGTATATATATATATATCAATATATATATCATTAAGTAGTTATGATAGCTAAGAGAGTTATTGCAGTATCAGGCGTAACCTTAGGAATGCGTGATAGTGCCTATACTGATATATACTACTTATCAGCCATAGCTGATAAGGACATCGGAGTGATTTCAGTGATATGTATTTTTTTATTGCACTTTGAACACATGCTTAGATATATGAGTAATTATTTTTTATTTGTAATTTTTATCAATTTATTATATTTAATTTATATTATTATATTATATTTTTATTTCTGTATATTATTATATATTAATTTAAGTTTATAATATTTATACATGTATTATTTAATTTTATACATTATCTATTATATTATTATATATTATTATTATCTATTTATAACTATATTAATATTAGTTTATATTTATAATCTATTATTATTACATTATTTAATATATTATTAGTTATTTTAATATTATTATTATATATTATTATTTATTATTATTTATTATATTATTAATTGATTATTATTATTATATTATTTATTATTAGATAAATGATTTTTATAGGCTCACGCTCGGCTCATATTTATATTGCTACTGTATATAGTATACAAAAGTGCATCGATTTACTAGCTAATCGCTGAGGGTTAAATATTTGAGTATAGGCGTTGATGGTAAGGTACCCTATCAGTCGTAGACGTAAGGTACGTGGCCTACTGTGAGCGCGTTCCGAAAGTTAGGACTCCACCACCCACCCTATTTCAAAAATCGTAATATTATAAGGGGATTTGTACTTGGCTCATTAACGTCATGAAATGAAAGGTATGAAACTGAATTTCTTGAAGATTTGGATAGATGGGTATATCTAGAATGAGTTGACTCCGCAACCTCACGGTGGCTCGATCACACTGCTAGGTGCCGAGTTAATAAACAGTCGTATAACAACAATGTTAGAGTGAACTTATATATTAGGTTTTTTCGAACCCGTTAGATTCGTCGATATATGGATATGTATTTAGCTATATCGTATAAATATCTGACGATGCTCTATGGTGACCCTTGTTCATGGAGTAGGCTTGACTTTGGCTTGTATTTTGGTTTTGTTTGTGTGTATGATATATGACCTGCACTAGAAATATATAATGGTTTCTAAAGCGAATAAGGAATGGTGAAAATGCTATTACATTGACGTATTGATAAAAAGTGGGTAGAGTGATTCCCACTTACAAACAGTAGGCTACTTATGTAGTGGGGTAGGCTATTACCGTATGTCAAGAGGATTTTCATGAAATTTATTGTAATCCTGGTAATTGTTTGCAATAAGAGCCTCTAAACAGATTTTTTTATATACAGTATATAAAAAATCACAGCATAGACAAAAAAATAGCAATGAAGAATAAAAAAAAAATAAATGATCAGTCTCTTTAGGAAAAAAAAGTTAGCCTCTCAAGGTTTGGAATTTTCCCATAGGGTTTTCTTTTAAAAAAAAAAAATGAATGGGCCTCGAGGTTGGTTTAGGATCATCCTAGTTCAGGTTATAATAAGATTTGTTAAATATACACATTATACTTAACAAAATATATAACCTGGACTAGTAGGGTCCTAAACCGATACCTAACCTAACCTAATGGATCGACAATGCCATAAACCTAGACCTAACCTAGATGGATTTACATTGCTGTAAACCTAGATGAAGTTCTGGTAATCATAGCTATGTTATTATTTCTTTTACAGTCTTCCCTTGTGCCTATTTTGTAAATAATGATAAAAATTAATTCCAGTCAGTATTTTTATAGGAAAGGTCTATAGGATTTTTTTAAACTTTGAGAGGCTGTAACTTGTTTTCCTAAAGAGACTGATCATTTATTTATTTTTATTCTTCATTACTATTTTTTTTAGAGTCTATACTGTGATTTTTATAAAAATCTGTTTAGAGGCCCTTATTGCAAACAATTACTATAATTGGTAAATATATTTGGTAAATATCTAGTATTTGATCTAAATATTTTCTGAAAAAATTTTCTAAGTTAAGTTTTTTAAGAAAATTCTTTAGTGGCAAGCTTCTGAAGTTATGCCAGAAGCTTGCCACTAAACAATTTTCTTAAAAAACTTAACTTAACTTTTCTGAACTTAGAAATTTTTTTGAACTTAAAAATTTTTTTCAGAAAATATTTAGATCAAATAGCTACTAGATATTTACCAAATATTTAATATTTCTATACCCTCAATTCATGAGATGGAACATTTATGGATGTAGGGCCTCATTTCGTGAAATTAAATATAATTGGTTTTCTAATAATTTGATTTAGCCTATAATTTGTTTAATTTACAATTGTGATAAATTTTTTTTTAAATTTTGATCATTAATGAGTTTAGATTAAAGGTAATTACACAGGCCGATGAAAACAAACTATGTTTTTAAACATTAATAAGTGACTCATGTTTTTGTTGTTGCTGATTCCATATCTGACCTCAGTTTTGTTCTATCACCCACAGTTTCATCACAGTGGGACTTTATTACAAACTAGAAAATTAACAGAATATACTATAGGAATGTAAAGTAAAATAGTGTTACAATATGTAGAAACCTTTTAATTACTTCTAAACATGAAAATACCTTTTTATCACATAAGCCTATATGTCCATTTCTTTATATTTCCTTTCCCTCTTCTCCCTGAAGCTTGTGGTATTGGATTTTCTCCTCTGAATTGCTTGCTGAACTTCTCGGTGTAGTGATCAGCAATAGTCTTCCATAGTAGTGGTATTCCAGCGGCCCTGATACCTTCTTTCCATCACTTTGATATTATGATGAAAACGTTCACCCTGCTCCTCACTCACATCCCCCAAATTGTCAGGGGAAAAATAAGGTGACTGTTCAAAAAGTGAATCTTCAGGTTCATCAAACATCCTAACTCTTTGAACTTCTCCAGCATGTTGGCTACAATAGAAATATACTGTGGGTCCTTTTTGTTGCCCAAGAACTTTTCTTACAACCCGCTTGAATGATACCCAAGCCTCCCTCTCATTGACTTTCATTTTTGATTCAAATTTGGAATCAAACATTAATTTCCAGATATCAGGTCCAACAAACATGCCTTCTTTCAATTTTGCTTCTGTCTGATAAATGAGGAAGAGATACATGAAACATTGCCCATCTTTGGATAGGGCTTTCACGAACTGTTTCATTAGGCCTAATTTTGTGCGTTTAATTTATGGCAGCAGAATGCGTTCCGGATGCAAGCGGGTCATGCGCAGAATGTTCTCTCCAGGCTTTAAAACTTGTCTTGCAGGCCAATTTTTTCTTGATCAACGGTGATCCCTCTACCTATTATCCCATTCACATAAGAAATATGGGAATTTGGTAAACCCACTTTGCGGGCCAAGGAGCATGCATAACACCTACAAATCACCACATATCTTCCAACCATGAGTGGAATAGTTTATTTTATTTAAAACTATATCAAGGTTTTTATAACTTTCCTTCATTTGTACAGAATGAGCAACAGGTAATGATGCATAGGTGTTACCATTGTTTCATAGAACAGCCTTTAAACTTGTTTTAGAGGAGTCTATGAAAAGCCTCCATTCCTCAATTTTATAGTCTTATTCCGAATTCATTCGTCAAACTGGCAATATCTGAGCAGTATACTAAATCATCAGATTGTTGAAAATATTGAGCAAATTGCTGCTCTCTCCTCCTATATACAATAATAATATTGGTTCTTTTTACCAACAGGTTCTTTTCCTTGAGACTGGAGGCAAGCAGTTCAGCTATCTCCTTTGTTAAGCCCAGATCCTTAGCCAAATCATTTAGCTCATTTTGAGTAAACAACTTAGGTTTTACATTTTCTGTAGTACATTTATATTCTTCAGGGTTCACACTTTCTGGAAAGTCAGGAAAAAAAAAATTGGTCAGGGAAAGTCAGGGAAACGTTTTAAAATATGCTGAAAGTCAGGGAAATTCCAAAAAAGTCAGGGAAATTTTAAAATTTCCAAACATATGAAGAATGATCCATGGACCAAGTTACTTATTTTTGATATATTTTTTTTTCCTTACTGTATAATTGTGGAATGAGAGATGTATTTGATAAGTGAATGAAAAGGATGGGTGAGGAATGACATTCCATAAATCTACTTCTATCCTGTTTCTTTCTATTTTTAGTTCACTATTATCTACTATTCTTCCTATTCTGTTCGTAGAAGTTGTTCCAAGTTCATCCTTCCGATTGAAGGTGATTGGTATATGGATGTGTTTTAGACTGTATGACTTATGACTTAATCTGTTTATATCTTTTTCTTTTTAGGGAATTATACTTTTTGAGGTGTTTTTTTTGAGGTTTGACGAAGTGATTTTTAATTTTTGTGCAGTTGAAGGTATTTATTATTTATTTATAAATGACTTCAAGCTTAACTTTAACGACCAGTGGTTGGACGTCAAACTGAACCTTGGTTCATTTCTGTTCACAGATTTACAATGTCTCGTACTTAATATTATGGAAAGATTTCTAAGTCCAGTAAAATGCCTGCTACAACCAACAACTAAGCTTTTTGCATTAGATTTACATGACAAACTTGAATGCCAGACTGTAAATCGAAAAGATATTAGAAAGATGTCCTCTGAAGTACAAGCCTGTCCAAGGGCTCTCATCATTGGATCCTAGTATAATTTTTTCATCAGCCAGAACAAGGGAAACAAAGATTTGATTTATTGCTAGAGGCATTGTACACCAATAACCGAATCACAGATTCTGGTGCTGAGAAAGAAAAAGCACTATACTCTACTTTGCAGTGAAGCTCATTCTACCCTTGAATTAAAATTCAAAATATTTTTGGATGGTGATTGTCCTTCTAAGAGACTTGATGAGTTTTTTTTTCTTCTATAGCACCTGAGAATCAATGTTATGCGGAATTGTGGCAAATTATTAAATTAGAACTGATATTTTTGCATGGAAATGCGACAGTGGAAGGAGGGTTTTCTATAAATTAAGCAATTTTAGTGGAGAATCTGAAAGAACATAGTCTGATTTCTCAAAGAACAGTGCACAATGCTATAAGATCTCATGAAAGTATTCATAAAGTTCCTATCACTCAAAAAATGTTGACAAATGTAAGAGCTGCCCATAGGAGATATGAAGAACATCTCAAAGAGTCAAAACAGAAAGAAAAAGAAGAGAATAAAAAGGTTGAAAAAAGAATATTATCCATACAGATCAATAAACTTGAAGAGCAGAGAAAGATGTTAAAACTGAAGGCTTTAACAGAAGAAGACGCTATGAAATCAAAAATTCAAATGCTTGGAGAAGAAAGTTAATCTAAATCTCCCCATTTAGAACTTTTGTGATTACAGTGGACGCTATTCACCTAGGCTATTAATGTAAGCTTTTAATTTATTTTTTGTATAAATAAACTGTTTTCTTTTGGAAAAATAAAAAGGTAAGCTTTAAACGAAGGTTTTTTGGCTGATTACTAAAAAAAAAGTATTTTTTTAAATTCATCCATGATGATGAACAATTTCTAAAGTAAATTTTCAATAATTTAATGTATGAACTGAGTAAACAGGCTGCAATAATGATTAATAGATATTTTATACACCAAAAATAACGAACACGCTGGTCAGGGAAAATTTGCAGATTTGGTCAGGGAAAGTCAGGGAAATCAAATTCAAAATTTTAGTGTGAACCCTGTTCTTCATCAGCTTGTTCATGTTCATCAGACTGGGCATCACTAGACATTTCCAGTGTAACATTATCAATAACCTCTGGTGGTGTAAGCACAGGAATATCTGGACCATGACCTACTTGCTGAATGGCAGACGGTAGGTTAGGGTACACTATTACTTTTTTATTTTTTAAATTGTAACAAGCAACATCAACGCTACAAAAGTAACAATCATTAGAATGGTTTCTTGACTCCCTCCATATCATTGAACAGCAAATTTAAAGGCTTTTTTCTCTCTTTTTGACTATTTAATAATACATGGAATACCTTATGTGGTGCCCAAGACTTATTCTTATCACTGAGCTTCATTCCAAAGTATGCGAGGTAGGCTTTCTTAACGAACTCTGTAATGTTCCTTCGATGTTTCTTAACCACAAACTCACCACAAATAAAACAAAAACTATCAGGAGAGTTTTTACAAACATGGCTAGCCATTGTACTCAACATATGCACAGAAATGGGGGAAATGTATGTACTGATGCTGTTACAATGCTTCAGCTACAAACAAACGAAAAACAAGATGAAGAATCTATAGTATATATAAAAACGAGGAATTTGCTAACAATTTATTTAGTTGTGAATTTATAAAAATGGTGGGTGATACAGATTTTTTATTGTCATATTCGTATTCAGCACACTAAAAACATAAGAAAAGGTACTCCACAATTATTATTAAAAAATTCTCAAATGATAAACAATCAAACCTATTTATCATTACCTAATTAAATATATATATATATTAATATATTATATATATATATATTATAATTAATATTAATATCACGTCACTATTATTATATTATTACATATATATATATATATCGATATATATATATATATTATTATATATTATATAGTATTTCTTATATTACTATTAACTGCGATATATATATACAGTATTTATATTTCAATATACGGATTATTGATATATGTTATTATTATTATTATTATATATTATTATATTATTATATATATTGTATATATATATATATATTATTATTATATATATATTATTATGATGACATATATATATATATATATATATATATATATATATTAGAAAGAAACAAACTTATTTATATATATATATATATATAATATATATATATATATATATATATATATATATATATACCGGTATATATATATATATATATATATATATATATATATATATATATATATATATATATATATATATGTTGGTTATATCTATATTATATATATATATATATATATATATATATATATAGTTAGTTAGTTAGTAGTTAGTTAGTTAGTTAGTTAGTTAGTTAGTTAGTTAGTTAGTTAGTTAGTTAGTTAGTTAGTTAGTTAGTTAGTTGCCTAGTTAGTTAGTTAGTTAGTTAGTTAGTTAGTTACGGTAGTTAGTTACTTTTCTCAATATTTAAAATTTTAATATTGATATCAATATCTAAAATATAATAAATATTGATAAAAATGTCTATGGTATGATGTTTTTCAGGTATTGGTGGGCTTATAAAGAAATCACTATCTTATTTTTTTAATGCAAATGTTTTCCTCCTTATTTCATTACGCTTTAGAAAATTATAAAATTTCTAGTATATATTTTTTATAGGAATGTATAAATTAGCTGATGAGTCACACATTAGTAAAGAAATAAATATTTCACATATAGTGGTGAAATCATCTTGATGATTTATTTTCAATATTTTAGTAATACATCAATTCTTTATAAATGGAACCAGTCTTATTTATATATTACTATTTAGGTGAGGAGTATACTTAGGTATGATATAACATCTTGAGGATTTTATTATATTTTTAATATTAATAGTATATTATTTTTTTACATATATATATATATATATAGTAGGGGAACATAGATATATGTATACAATTTAAAATTGACATAACAGGACCGCAGCACTTGGCTCTATCAAATGTGGCCGATCATACTTGGGGCATTGAAAAAATCTGAAATCACCAATGGGTCTGGGTCGCTAACAGAGCATATTTTCTAAGCGGTTTTCATAAACACGCATCTGTGTGAATTAGAGAATGAATATTCAGTCGATTAAAATAACATATTATTAACAAACAAAGTACGAGGTCCTTAGCTATTTATATTAAGTCCGTAATATTAGCGTACTCAATTATTTAAGAACAGGTGGTCACTTCTTGGTTCTTTTTGTTGTTTGTTGACTGTAAATAAGCGAAAAATAGAGTTCTACTACTAAGTGGGAAGATTCGATAATGATATCCGGGTAATCTTTTTGGAAGGTTGTTTATGAATCGTGTTAAAGTAGGATAAAGTGACGGCGGTGATAAAGTCCAGCTGGGAAACAATCAATGAAGATATGGCGGAAGCAGATGCGGGGGGTATGACTTCTGACAGAAATTTTGCTATAATGGGAGGGAAGGTCCCGTAACATATAGTGACTGTGAGTGATATTTGTTGGCCAAATACGGAGGCGTGCAAGTAATCACCTCGTGTAAGCGTTTTCGTCGGTGGGAGGAAGACACTCCCAGAGTGATCGGGCTCTTATTGTTTTTCTAAGTTTTCTCTGCGTCTCTCTGATCATTCGTTGCCAGCCGCTTCCTTGCCAATAAGATCGAATAAACCTTGTCGGAAGAGCAAGTGATAGTAATCGGGTTGATGGGAGGAGGCGTTCTTGTCGAATGGCATCCGGGAGGTAAGAAGAACAGCTCCGAAAAGAATAGGCAGATATTTGGTCCTCTCTGTCAGCGGATTCAATTAGCCAGTTATCCCTGCCCTACATGGAGGGGTCCCATATCATGAAAAGTGGATCAGTCTGTTACTGTTACGGGAATGGGAGGCGACGAAGAATTTGCTGCATGCAGAGATACCCTTGTGTTTGTTTAGAATAAGGGGTTTTATATCTCTTGTAGCGACGCTGAGTCGATATCTGAATATAATGACAATATTTATGAATTGATCTTGGTTAAAGGATTAAGAAATTCGAGAAAGCTCATATCATTATAGGCCCCTTAAATTCTGCTGTGAAAATTTAAGCATGACTGGGGGAGGGTATGGGGAAAGGTTGCGATCAGGAGAGACAGCAGATGCGCCCACACTGTTCGGCGTGGTTTTAGAGCAACTCAGTAAAACTGGAGTAAACTCATTCTATGAAACTGTGAATGAGACAGGAATTATGGCGCGTATACTAAGGCAGCAGAATGGGCGTTGATTTGGATGAGAGAGGTCAGTAGTCCTGAAGCAATGGTGGGTAGCGCGGGAAGTATACCAAGGTCGTTGGTTATCCTTCATCCGTTATGAGATAGGCAGCACCTTTTGTATATGGGATAGTGTAAGGAAATTAAGGATGTTAACAGTGTCGCAAATGGCCAGTAATTTGGATTCTGAGGAGGCACCTCCTGCAGAATCGTTGTCAGGGCAGAGCGGTATGGGCAGTGTTTGATAAACTGAAGAAAACTTTGACACAGATGAGTAGGTTCTCTTTCGCAGAAAGAGAGTGTTGCAATCACAATTGGCTAACTCCAGGTATCTCTCGCAGAATCGGTGTCAGAACAGACGGTATTTACAAGATGTATTCCCTTCGAAGAAAGAGTGGCATCGCATCGGATTCAACTTCAAGGCTCACCGGGGGGGGGGGACGATCGGGAGGCTCCTGTTGAGGTAAAGATCATCTCATTTTGGATGGGATCTAACAGATGTAGAAAGGTTGGAGAAGCCTGACCATATACTATGCATCCATAATCCGATTTCGACAGGATTAGGCGACTTGCGATCAGCACCCCAAGATATTGATGTAAGATGACGTAATTGGTCAAGCACGCGATGACAAGTCGTTTTCAGGAGTTTAATATGTGGTGAGTATTTTAGGTTGTCATTTAGAATTAGTCCTAGAAATTTGACTTATGGAGTTACAGGAATGGATGAGCCATATAAGGTTAGGTTCGCGGGAGAAGGGTGGCAGAATCTTCAATCCCATTTTTCCTGAGTAGTACTGAGGTTTTGGTGGGTAAGTAATAGAGGTCAATGAAGTTATCCAATTCTGAAATATCTTTAATAGCTAGTATGAATTACCGTTCAAGAAATAACAGCCTGCCAACGGCATTGCATAGCGCTAGGTCATCAACATAGAGAGAAAAATTGACCGTCGCTGGGATAGAAGTGACCATGTCATTGAATCAGAGAAAATAATAATACACTTAGAACACTATCTTGTGGAACGCCTTTATCCAGAGTAAAGTGGGGTGATAGAACAGAAGAGCTCTGAACCTGGATGGATCTGTTTGACAGAAGGCATTTAATAAAGAGAGGAAACTGTCCTCGGAAACCGAGCGAGTGGAGTTTAAGGAGAACCCCAGTTTTCCAAGTTGTGCCATAAGCTTTTTCAAGGTCGATAAAGATACCAAGAACTATCCCACCCGCTGAGAAGGTTTCTCGGATGTCATTGTCCAGTTTTAACAAGGGATCCTCTGTCGAACGATTTTTGCGGAAATCAAACTGGAAGTTTAGAAAAGCCAGGAGTCTCTCGAGAACAGGAAGCCATTTTATCTATTAATTTGCAAGTATGACATGTCAGCGAAATTGGTCTCTGGTCGTCAGCCAACTTCGATCCTTCCCAGGCTTGGGAATAGGAATTGCAAAAGATGTAGTCCAAATAGATAGAAAAGGGGATTTGATCTAGATTATTACGGATTAGATTACGGAGCATTATGCACGAAATTATACCTGTGCCAAGGAAACCGTCTTTACAATTTGTCAGTTCAGTTTGATACCTTGCACTGCTCAGGTATCCAGCAAACATCAAATCTAAAAAAAAAAAAAAACAGTAAAACTAAGAAACAGAGTACCCCAGAGAGCCATTCCATCTCTTGTTTATCCTCTTTACAGCTGATATCTCTACTCCTCAAACTCCAATTCGGAACTAATAACCTTCACAGATGACATTACTATAACCATATCAGACCTCTCTCAGGACCCACTGCAACAAATTCCGCTCAGGTTTACCTAAATCGTCTTGAAGCTTGGTTATCTTCCAACAGAGTGTCAGTCTCTGCAGAGAAATCATCTATAAACTTGATCATCACAGAGTACTGACAAACACCATTCATCCCTTCACCTACAAGTAATCCTTATTAATTTCATCTCCCTAAACAAAACACCTAAAATATTCTGAATAACCTTGGACATCCACTTCACCTTTACACCTCACATTCAGAACATCATAAGCACAGCAAACAAAAAATTAAATTTCCTACGAACTCTATCTCAACACAGCTTCAGCAACGAAACAATCACACTGTCAACAACTACAGTCAAACAATTCTCAAGAACTACAATCAACTATGGATCAACAGTCTGGTATTCTCTAATTTCATCTACTAATAGAATTAAATTACAAAGAGTACAAAATATCTCCCTACGAACAATCACAGGTTGTCTAAAAACCACCCCTATCCAACACCTGCATGAAGAAACAAAAATTCTCCCTGTTCAGGATCATCTATATATGATACGAACTCAATTCTTCGCCAAGACTCTTGACCCTACCCATCCATGCCATAATTACTTACCAGAACACTCTATGCATCGTTTAAGATCTATTTTCTCTTCCGCTGCCCTCTACTACGGCGAACTCTTTAGAACCATCCCTCCTCACCAAATAACATATCTATCTCAAAGCACATTCATACACGCTTTACACAGCAATACCTCAGCAACCGCCCACCAAACCACCTCATAAACTCTCGCGGGCCGAAATATCTTCAACTCAAAACAGACTCACACGAAAGATGCAAATCTCACCTTCTAGATTAAGATTCGGGCATCACCTGGATCTCCAGGAATACAAACATATAGGTTTCGACCTCAAAACTCTCTATTCTCACTCTGTCGTATAGATGTCTAATAGAGCTGAAACTGTCGAACACCTTCTACTGAGGTATCCCCCACTAACTCCCTACAGAATACTCTATCAATTCTCCTCCCTGAGAGACCTGTGGCTTCGCCCCGTGGAGGTTGCTGGGTTTCTGGAAATGACATGGACCCCAAATAAGGGGATCCAAGGGGCATTATATATATATATATATATATATATATATATATATATATATATATATATATATATATATATATATATATATTATATATATATATATATATATAAAAATACCTAATATGAATATTTATGCTATAAATATACTGATTGATTCAGCTGTCGCTTAGCTTCCCAGAAGCTAGGGTAGGGTGCACGCAAATATGCACCAGAAATTCGAGGCATGCACAACATTTCTAGGTATAAATTAAGGGGGGGGGGTTTGG
>JABUQX010032827.1:15000-28382 GCA_015478945.1 Trachelipus rathkii
CTTTAGGTCCGTTTACTGTTCATAATTTCTCAGTAACCTAATATTGATAAGTTTTTTCTGCTGCACAAATGAATTAGAAAGTTCAAATTGCTTCTAGATTTTGACAGGTTATGTTGTAAATATTTTATTTGCGGTGCTATTATTTCAGTTTTTTTAAGTTTTCCTGTACTTTTATCAAATTTCTATGAAACATTAGTAATTTCAAATAAAATAAGAATGACAAATTTTAGTCCGCTATTTGAAAAAAAAATATAATAAATGTCCTTTTTTTTTCTCTTTACACCCCACAATTCTTCATCTCCACCCCATTCCAACTCAATTATGTTTATCATTGTAAGTTCTTTTTAAGATGTTATTTCAGCATTCTGAGCTTACTACTAAGAATTCATATGGTCTTGATCGTATAGCTGCTGTGGTTCTTAAAACTTGTGCTTCCGAACTAACACTCTGCCTTGGTAATAAACTGTTTTGTTTATCTTTCCACTACAACTTTCCGTCCGTACTGCAAATGTGCGCTTGTTCTTCCTTTAGCGAAAATAGTGGACCTCCTCCCAATCCTCTAAATATCGTCCTATCTTTAATACCTGTTACTTCTTCTTTCAGCACTCACACTGACGATTCTACACTTCATTACCATTTACTTTGAAAGACCTCGCCAAACTTTAAATTGTCATTACTAGAGGAGCGGCCTTGGATCAACTGACTTCTTTTGTCTCTCTTATTTCTAATCTGTTGCAGAAAACATGTTTATTTTCAAGGCATAAAAAATCAGTTCCTTTATCTATTTACTCGATAAAATCTTCTACATAAAATAAATAACCTCTTTGAAAACACATAACCCAAGCCTTCTTCTTTCCTTAATATTATTGTAATTTTATTTTCTCTCGATCTTTCTTGAAAAGATTACATTATTCTTTCACTAAATAAGCTTATGTATAATGTGTTCTGATGCGTTTTTATAACTTCTTCACACCATCCCAGCTGCTTTATCTGCATAAGGGCGTTGTTAGGTCCTGTATGGAGTACACATCGCACATCTGGAATTCTTCTACTCACTTAGCTTTTCTTGAAATGTTGAAATCGACGACTTACCCCCTAATAACTCTCTACGCTCTCAAGCTCACTTCATTCTCTTACCTGACATTGAACTATTACTGTATCACTCTCCTTTTCAAAAAAAACTATTACAACAGACACTGTTCTTCCGAACTCTCCAATGTAATTAATTCCTCCTCCTCATCTTAGAAGAGCACGTACGACTCATCAATTTACGCAATCTCATTCTTTTCCTACCAAAATCTGACTTCAGACTAAAGAACTTTCCCCATTCTTACATCTACACACCTAGTCGATGAAACTTTACTTCCTTCTTTTCTTATTTTCCAACACCTTCCTTCAATCTACAATTATCAATCAAACTTTACAAAAAACGTCTTATGTTATCGGTTCATCATGTCAACTTCTTATTACCTATCTACCTCTTCAATTTAGACTTTCACAATAACTTGCTATGTGTTGGATTCCATGTGGTAGTCATTTGGCTTTTTTAAATTAAATATTATATATATATAATTATATTATATATAGTATGTTTAAATTTTATTTTTATTTCTCATTTCTTTTAACTATTTTCTTTCTTTTTTTCTTTTTCTCTATCTACTCACTTTTCATAAATTTGCTGTATAATTTTTTCCAGTTATATTTCAGTATTTGATTATCTTTTTTATTTCTTAAGTATTTGATGATTTTTTCTATTATTTCTATTTTTTTCTCTTCTTCCCCATGGATACTGGTATATATAGGATATAAGGTTGAGCTATATATCAGTACAAGATTGCACCTGAGATAAAAACAGATTTAATAGTTTTAAGTTATAGTAAAGGAATATGACAATCCTCACGTAAAAGATAAAGCCTATCACAGCATATTACGTAGCACTACCTACTCCACTAGTGTTTATAGTATCTCATTAAGAGAACATTTGAATTTTAGTCACCTAAGAAATAAATATTGCGATTTTTTTAAGAACCAAGAAGGCTGTTCAACAAATGGTCATACAATCATAGGATCCGGGACAGAGGATTGATGTGATGTCACTATATATAATATTATTAGGTACAATCTAGTTAGAATGTAAGGGTTCATCCTTTTGCCCAGTGGGCCCAACAAATGCATACCCCCTTTAACAATAAAATCACCCCTCTAATTCAACTATTATCACCAAATTAATGCAACTATATTCATTCTAATACCGCTTAGTCCATAACATCACATTACTCTCTCACTCTCATAGATAATCGTATATGATAAACAAAAATCAACTAACAACTATCCAACTAATGTTATTCTTTACACATGTCTCACAGCCGTCGATTATATATATCCATAGCAACCAAACACAACTCACATATATATTACATCAATTCCCTAAAATCTAATAAAAACCGAATGACATTTGAAAACTTCTTTCCAATCTATCATGTACACGACACTGCCAAACGAACAATGACCTGACGGAATTTTTAAATCATTTCATTTTATATTATCATTCTCATCTACATTTAATATATAGATACTTTTATTATATAACACATCAAAAGTAGAGAAATCGTTTCGGTGATTTAAGCTACTACCTAATTATTATCAATCTTATCTCAAAACTTACTTAAAAAATACACTACTAGCCCTAAAGTATTTGTCCATCTGTAATAAACTATAATCAATAAATATGTAAACCTTTAGATTATTATAAACTATCTCATAATTCCAAGACCATTAGCTTCAAACTTACTATATTAATACAATTAATACAACATAGGTAAACATACTATACCCTCTATATGCTATACCCATAGTGACGCAATATCAGACTTAAGTCCCTTCACATATCCACTAGCTAAGGAATTCATATTATGCCAGCCACAATACTACTTCCTACCCAATACAACCCAAACTTTTTAAACCCCACAAAATCGCCATAAATTGTGATATTTACATAATATATCATAATAATCTAATATAAATCTTATTAATATAAAACTCCAGATCAACTATTTATAAGTTGATTCTAAACTTACCACTAATATATATTAGACCTCTCCTATCACTTATGTTAATTAATTTTATGATATCATATATGATATATATATTTTATATTTTTACATAGTCATCCTGGTATGATGATTAGGTTATGAGTAGTAGTGGTTTATTTTGGTAGTATAATTATACTGTAATAAAATTAGTAAAACTTTGGATGGTAAATATAAGAGTATGTGGTATAGGTGTTATGTATATTATATTATCGGTTCTAATGGTATAATAAGACTTTTGTAGTATAATATTTAATGACTAAGGTAAATGACAGTGACGTCTTTAATAGACAAATAATGAGAAGCAATTATTTATATGTTTTAAATTATTTTAATGCCATTAGCAAACCGAGAGAACAATATTATATGGTATTTATTTTTAATAATAAATGTACTTATAAAAAATACCCTCTTTCTCCAAAGGCGTTAAAGGTATGTGTGAATCCTCTATACCTTATGCTGCCCGCCGCTGTCTGCTGCTCTTACGCCTTCATGCTTCCCGTCGCCCACATCAACATCCTCCCAATACGCCATACGTCTTTGGGTAGCAGCTCCCCGCACATATGTGGTAGTCTATCCTATCTAGTACATGCGTAGTATATATATAATTAATGTGAGTAGAATGGATAGCCTTTTTAAAACTATTAAATAGGTTATAGAAATAACAAATGCTAATAGTATTGATATAATTCAGACTAAGAGGAGAAGGAGAAAGGCCGCGGTGTTGTAATATATGTTCGTATTCTAAGATAATTGAATGGTAATTGTGGAGTAAATGTCCGTGAAAATTAAAACCAATTAATTAATAATCTTTTTCTTTTACTTAATATATTTTTTAAAACACTTTTTTTAATTTATTGATTTTCGAAGTTTTCAAGTTTAAAATTATTTAACTCAATATATATTTTTTCATAGTAATTATTTCTTTCAATTTAATGACATTCACTATTAAATTTCAGAATTGTAGATAAAATTGTTGTGTTGTTGTATGTTGCGTTGTGGTTTATTGTTCGCATGTAGTTCGTTTTTATTGTTGTGTTTGGTTGTTGTTGTGTTTTGTTGCTTTTTGGGATTTGGTTTGTTTGGGGGAACTTGAAGAGAGATTGATTTTGAGGATTGATAGAGGTGTTTGACAGTTATTTTTTTTTTTTTGGGGGCTTGTGTGTTAAAAGGAGGGTTTGTAAAGTGGAGGATGCTATTTCAAGAGTACGTTTATGCTTAGTGATTTTTTGTGAGGAGAGGTCGGCTGCGGCAGGTGTTGTATTCGTTTTTGTTATGATGGTTTGCTAGCAGATGCGGTGGACCCCACAATTATTATCCGAGTTAAATAATTAAGAAATATGCGGAATGAAAAGAACGGATGAGCAGAGTGTATTAGGAAATTCATGAATCGAGAAGGTAGTGGTGCAATTAAATCCTTTTTCGGTGGACGTGAATGGACTAAGTCTGAATCGCTAGTATTGTCATGAGGCGTATGTTGTTACCTCTGTGTTAGGAGGGATTGTACGAAACATAAAGACGCGATAGATCTAAGTACGAAGTAGTTGTTTCCAGAAAGTTGACAAATGAGGCATGAACCTCATTAGGGAGTCCAATTTTTTTTTTTTTTTTTTCGTGTGTTCGGGTGGGGGGGAGGAAGAATAGGGGGGGCGGTAGAGATGATCGACACAATAAAACAGAGTACGCTTGAATGTTGGTCAGTCATGAACAGGACTGCGTCGCATAACTTGGTTGGTTAAAGCGCGAACTATAAATAGTGAGCTATCGCTGGATTAAACCTGTTGAGGGAGACTGAAGAATTTTGTTTGAGTGAGGTGAGTCAGTAAAGATTGTTCTTTGTATAAGGGGAGTAGTGGAATACTAATTGCAGCGCTGAGAAGAAAGTGCATAATAGGAGGGAATGGCTTTTTTTTTTGTTTTTGTGTGGGGGGGGGCTTAAGGCTGAGCCTTAACACGAATTAATCTCACATTGACTAAATACCACCTGTGTTTTGTTGGTCCATTGACTCTCATGAACACGCCTTAGGTTGTGGATTTATTCTTTCGACTGCGATGAGGTTTGTTGTGCGACGGTGTGGCAAAGTACTTAAAGGGACTGTACAAGGGGCTTCTCTTTTCAATGTGATCACTATTCTCCATTATTTCTTTGTTGTCCAGCTATATGCAATGCACCTACCCTCAATCTGGGGAAAACGGATTATGGATGACTTATATTTTACCTAATGAGGTCATATATATATACTATACATAATATATAATATATTTTTTTTTTTTTTTTTTTTTATAGGATCATATAATAATATATATTTATATATATATATGATCAGGGGGGTATATATATATATATATATCTTCCTTTCTTTCTTCACCTTCCTCCTTTGCCCCAAGATTCGGTTTTTTTTTTTTTTTTTGGTATGTAAGTTGCTGTACAAGCATCGGAACAAGAAACAGCAGATTAGTTTGATTTACCACTGATTTTATCTTTTTATAGGCGCGTCAAAAGACAAGCCCAGCCTTACCGCCCCCTCTGTTTCATTAATTAAGTGAAAACTCCGTCACAGACAGAAAATCCACCTAAGCATCATGGACCTGCACGGACCCTCATCTTATGGGGGGGGTGAAATCGTCAAATGTAAGGGTTCATCCCCCTGGCCCAGGTGGCCAACAACCCATGCCCCCATACCAAACCCCGCCATTCTCCTCCCTATTCATGCACTTTCTCTTGGTACTCTCCGCCCTCTGCCAAAACTTTCATTCTCTTCTGCCAAATCGTTGATGACTCAACCACCTTTCTTTCTCGGCTCCCAGCCGGTCTGGTTCCCAACACAACTCCCACTATTACTTCCGCTTAACCAACGACTATCACCCATCCTTTCCACGGCAAACCATCTCAACGTACTATTATTTATTCTCTCATTTAACCCCCTTCTTCAACACCACACCTACTTTCTTTCTAGATCACGTTCCATTCCTCTCTTTATCAATTCTATCACACCACCTAGCACACCCCTAAGATTCCATCCTGAACACACTTGACTTTAGATACTATCACTTCTTATCAGACCATGTCGCACCTACCATACCATAACACACTCGTAACAACATACCCACTCATTAAGACCTAACACACTCAGACTTCGTCCATACCGTCCACATCAAAGGAGTTTTACATCTGCACCTTGCGAGCTCCATTACCTTTCCTGAGTTTTTTTCTTCACGGCGTGAAGCATCTGTTACTCGTGGCTCAATCTATCATCATGATCAAAGTCATTACGTATTTCGTTTCGAAACTCACACTTGTCTCTAGCTTTGTTGGGGGGGGCGGCGCACCATCTATACATTAACTCACCACGATGTGAGTGTCCTCACTCACAACTGGTTGCGCGTGAATATAAACCGTTTTTTTCCAAATGGTTCTTTGATTTTCGTCTTGCAAGAAAAAAACAGGTTTTTTTCATGTTTGTCTTTTCTTCAGTTTTTTCGTTTTTCATTAAATGTATGTGTTGGAGCTAGGGATAGAGAAGAGGGCGGGAACTATAATATTCATTGAGTATTTAATTTTTCACATATGAGGATTACTTAAAAATAAACAAAGATTTCATTGTGATTTATAAGTGTATAACCGAACTGATATTTACAAAATCGGTTCAATTGTTTTCTTTACAATTACAGTAGGTGTCAAGCCTCTGCAGACTTTTGCTTTTGTTTATTGTTTCTTTTCCGACTTACTGGAATGGGTGGTTAGCGTATGAGTATTCTTACATTTGTATCACTTATAATCATCATTAGTAATTCTACGTTTAACCTAATACATTACTCTATATTTATATAGAATGAGTCTGTATGACAAAACTCAAAAGTGACCTTAAGTTTATTTACAAGAGTGAAATAATAAATAATATTGAAATTAGAGAGAGTGGGTTATTACCAGATTGTAAATCGATGGAGTGACGTGATATGAATCTAATTAAACTTATTTGGCTTTGGAATATCAATTTTTGATTCACTAACTAGTCCCCACTCCCCAGACCCAGTCACTACTGAGTACTGACTACTTTGCTCGTGACTACTGATCAAACCTTATTATTATTAGAAATGGCAATCTACTCATATTTTTTTATATTTTTTGTATGGAAGTTTTTCAACGTAACTAAAGATGATGAAGGTCGAGACAGACAAGTGGTGCAAGGAGCAGGTTTGGGGGGGGGCGGGGGGGAGCTAGAGCGAGAAGCTCTTAAGCTTGGCTGCCTTAGCATAATCATCACTCTCAGTTGGCTATTTTCAGTAATTCTTTTTTTTCCATTTTTAGTTTCTTCATTCACTCCTACATTCATACATAATTGGCATTGAGAAATCGAGTAAAAATTTTTACATTTCTCATTCGAGACCTTTGCTACCTTTTATCCTAAAAAGTACACAGAAAAGGGAAACAGATAAGAATAATAAAATTGTGATTAGACAATAATTAATATATAAAAGTTATGTACCGAGAAATCGGTCGGCCGGAATTTGAATTTTTTCCCGGTTCCGGTCCGGCTTTCTTTTTGTACTTTGAAAAAATGCGCGGGGCGAGCCCGACATTACTTCCTTAATAACTTTCCTTAAAACATACTGTTAACATGGAATATGTGAATTGAAGTGTGTGTAAATTTATAAGAAAACATGTTCATCAGAGTCACTTGGCGCAATATTTTTAAACGTCTTTCTTCCTCAAAATTATTCATGCTCTTTAGAAAATAAAAATAAATTTCTCTAAAATATGTTAGGAGACTGATTTAAGGAAGAGGAGGGGAGTGTCTTTGGGGCTAGTACCTATATATTGGAATTTAGCTTGTTCAACTCATTCCACCAATTCAGGAATTCTCTTTTTTTTTCCCAGATTAGAAATTCGATTTTTCTGGTTAAAAAATTTCAATTTCTTTAGGAGAACCCCCCTGAGGGGGGGTCCACCTTTGAAAAAACACTGATTTTTCTTGTTTTCCTTTTTTTTTTTATTTCAGCAACGGATTCGCTGTCACTCTTCACTTCTCAAACTTATAAAAGGGCGAGGGGAGTAGAGTCTTGGGGTGGGGGCCGTAGAGTTGAGTGTTTTAATTGCTCTGACTGATTGACGCTAGTTGCAAATCTAAGTCATTGTAGATCATGCTCTGTTCCCTGAAATGATCATCGCCTAAACTTCCTCTGTACTGCTACTAACTACCTCATCACTTTCCTCACCTTCAATTATGCATATTTCTTCAAGCATCCATTCCTACCAATTCTCTTATTCATCTAGAAATAAGTCAGCTTCATACTCTCTGTTGTTTCCTAACAGTATTTAACAACAATTATCCTGTTTTTGAACATGCCTTTATGATCCTTCTCTTCCTTTTTTATTCGAGTGGGAGGAAGGTGGCGTGCAGGCGACTGTAATGGGCGCGGTGGTTCGAGGTCTTTATTTATTCTCTTGCTTCAATCCTCCAGAGCTTGAGAGAGATGCTGGAATGCTTAAACGTGTAGAATAAATGATGATATAATTGATCTTTGCCTTTATAGTTTCCGCTAACCATAATAATGCGATTTTGCAAATGAGCCTCAATAAGAACTTTCTAATTATTATATGCAGATTTAAGCAGTTCTAAAGCTTTAAGGTATGAGGCATCAATTAGCGGCAACTTCTTTATTCATTCAATTCTTTCTATGGAAGATAGGGTGAGGGGTGCGGGCGGGTGAGGTGGCGCCGCACCTCTGCCACTCACCTCGTGAACTCTCCATTCTGATTTGTAGGATATGCATCTCTCTCTATTTCTGGTCAACTTTTTATTCTTTTAAGTTATGTACGAGGCTCGCGAAGAGAACTAATGATTGAAATGTGTACAAATATCCCTACATTTCTTAATTAAATCATCACTTGTGTGTGGGAGGAGGGATACAGGCATCTTTAATAAATGAAGTTTATGATATAAACACGAAAAACTTGTTGTATCTGCACATCAGTTCTCATATAGTTCATGTTATATGCTCCACTCGAAGGATCTTATTTTATTTATGTGTGGAGAGGGTCATTTTCACGTAATAATATCGTCAATTTCCAAAAATCAAGTGATTTATCGAATATGAATATCAGGATATCATCTTCGTCTATGGAGTACACGTCATTCTTTTCAAACTCGCTGTAACGAGTTCTTTTTTTTATTGTTTAGGACGAAGAATAAGTCGTCTTGAATTTATTTAGCTCTCTATAGATCTGTAGTAAATTATATTTATCCTGCCTTAAAACTTCCTTGCATATATGCTTGATCTTGCATTTCCTGTATAAGTAGGATGTAACATTTCTCGACCAAAAATTCTCTACTCAGTGAATAAACTATTTTGGTTGATGATGGGCCTATAATATTGTTTTTTCTATTTTTTGCCAGATTCGGCGGTGTCTCTCGCTTGTGACTTCATGAAATGGCTGTGTTACCTCATTCGATAAAATTCATTATTTTCTCTGATTTGTGTTTTTTTTGGGGGCTAGTGTGATCTGCCTTAATCTTTTTTGAGAGCAACTCTCCTCACAAACTCACTATAATTTCAACGGCCTTCTTATCTATACTCCTTTTTTGTTTCCCCCTTTCTAGAAAACTACAAGACTCTCCCTTCTTTACTATATAATTTTTGACTTCATATCTCTTCAACTGAGAGCTGGTGGGTCCATCATGATCATGACACGTGGCGTCTGTACTAATATAGATGTTATGTTGAAAGTTCATATCAAAATATTTTTTTTTACATTTCTTTATATAGCTAAAGGAAAGTTCATTAAAATTCCGGTCTCCGCCAGAATTTTTTTTTTGTGATTCCCGGCTAATTTCCAGCTCCGGCCGGAACTGAAAGTTTCAGTTCCGGTACACCCCTAATAAACACATGCTTACTGAAGCTGAACCAGAGTCAAGAAACACGATTATGAAGCCAGAAACAAAAATATTTTTATGAATACTCAAATCCCAATACATTTGAGGTAAAATAAAAATATTTGTGAAAACCCAAAAAATTTTGAACATAAAACTCTGGCTTCCACCTTGTATTTAAATTGGAACGCAGAGGAAACTTTGCACAAGTTTTATTTTTCGCTAAATTCTTATTTTTTGAGCTTTGCCAGAATTTTAAAATTCCCACAACTAATTGAACAAAAACGAAAAAAACCAATTTCTTACTGTTTTTTTCAGGTCTGTTTTGCTCATGAAAAACTACGTTTTTTCGTAAAAACGAGCTTTTTTTGCTTTCCCTTCCCCAACACTACTCACCAACCATAACCTTACTCTAATCCACGTTTACTTTTAGTGTTCACAGCCCCTCCTTTTACCACACCCTGCCAAATCTCTTCGGGTCTATCCACTCCTCTCAAACGCTCTCAGATTCGCCACCACAGCAACCAAAATTCATCCGTATATCATAGCTAGGGCACCCTCCACTCATTCCATTTCTCCACCATTCTCTAACACATTTCCTGCCCACTCCCCCCCTCGAATTCTTCATAACCTCTTATTTCCATATACAATATAACCAAAAGAAAACACAACCCTGTCTCACTCCATTTCTTTATTTATATATTCTCTTCTCTTTAAGGAGCGCAGGACTCCATTTATAATATCTTACACATGCTTCACTATCGAGTCATACATACTTTGATTCCATTCAAGAAGCCTACCACAACACCATATACAACTTAATACCTTGCCATCAAAGCTTCTTTTTCCTATTAATTCTCTATCATACGCCAGTTGTAAATCCATAAAACGGGCTAAATAATTTATTCTTTCTTCTCCTCATCTTTCCAATCATTTGTTTCAATGTAAAGATCTTATCCACCACACATCCTCTACACTCCTAAACGCACCTTGTTCTTCACCATCAGTCCCTCAGTCCACTCCGACCACTCTTTCGAGACCAAAACCAACCCAGCTATATTACCTTTCCCTACACACACTTCAATAAAACTTGCCCCGTATTCCCCTATAATTCTACAGCCCCTTTTCTCCCCTTACCTTAATCAAGGGGTACTATTACGCTCTCCTCCACCCTTGAACTCATACCTATATCCTCCATAAACGCTTATTACACAACTTCAAATCAACTCAATGACCATCTCTCCGCCTCTTTGATCATTTCAACTTCAGTAAATTCATCCCTATACTGCAGAATTTACCATTCTTCAACTTTCTCTTCTCCCTCTACCCATTCTCCTCCTTACTAATAACCTTCACTCCCCAAAATACCTTATTTCCTTTGCGTGTGCGAGGGCAGCAAGGAGGCGGCAGCGAAGGCGAGTTCGGCTAACACCCCATCATTCACTGTTAATATGTGCATCATTTCTCGAAAGTTCTTTCCACACGACCCCTCACATCCATTTCATCAGTTAAAAAGCACCATCCTATTTCCATTTTTCTAAAGCAGATTTCCCCTTCTTCTCATTCTAACCTTTCGCGCTTCTTTCCAGAAGAGCTTCCTATTTCCCTGTATGTCCTCATTCATCCTCCTTCAAACTGTCATTTACCCTCTTCCTTTCTCCTACGTATGCACCTTTTAGATATTTCTTTTCTTCCTCCTTATTCACTTCCCAAGCCTCTTTCTTATCTGAGTCTTCATCATTTGCTTTTAGACATTCAAACCACGCTTCTTTTTCTACCTTTAACCGCTTCATTCACCTCTTCATTCCACCATTCCGCGTCTACATTTCTTACTTCCTACTTTCGCACATCCACATCCTTTTGCACTACTAACCAACTGCCTTCCTTCTATGGGTTGGCGGGGCGCCAGAGGGGTTTGCTTCAGCTATCAACTTGTTCACATTCAACCGATTTACTAGGGGCACGCGCTCTTACATACTTATCCTTATGTCTTTGCCACTTAACTTCTCACTCTTATTTTTTTACCTACTTCCTTTCGTATCACCTTCCTCTCCATCAAGCCCCCACTAACGGCCCCCACTAACTTCATTTTACATAGAACAATAATATCCCATCAATCCCTTCCTAAACCCCTCACCTGATTTAAATCCAACACATACTTTCAACATTCCTTCTTCACCAACACAAAATCAGAATTCATACTTTTCACTTCGATTTAATCACTTCTACCTACACCAACTCTAGTATAATATGAATACTCTTGTGTATTAATGCATCATTACACACATACCTCTCTCTTCACAGAAATCAATCACCTTCTCTACCATTCTCATTTTCCCCGACACCCCTAAACTTGTTATACCATCCTTTTGATCACCTATCCAAACCATTTCAGTCCCCCAACACTATCAAATCAATCTGAAGTCACCCTACCAGAAACATCATTCAGTTATCCCAAAAAATCGTACTCTCTTCACGTTTCCCTCAGATGGACATACGTCACAACCACACAATACCTTGACCTTTTCAACCTTAAATTTAACCATTAAATTCTAGAGCTCACACACACAAGTCTACCATAGCTTTACCACAGGTCACTCATCAAATGAGAACTCTCCTCTCTCCCTCTCTTCTCACCCCAGCACGCACACATTTCACACCACACACTTAATTTTCACCTTTCCTTTCATCTTTGTTTCAGTCACAGCGAGCAAACAAATTTGCCCTTTCTAAATACATCATCACCTCCTTCCTCTCTCTCCAACATTTATTATCTTGCATTCCATGTACCCATACGATTACTACAATTTCGAAAATTAGAATGTCGTTTACGGCGATCACGACCCACTCGAGCGCATGCATTCCCAGCCATTCCTAGCAAGAAGACCTGGTAGTGGGCCCAGCCCAACCCCAATACACGCCCAGCTCCGACCCTTCTACGACACGAGACAACATTGGGAAAGTACCCCTCCCTATCATTATACCCTATATAATATACTATAATATATATATTCTCTATATCTACTATATACTATATACTAATATCCACTATATATATAATATATATAATATATACATACAAATTTATATATATATATATGTCATAAATACCTCCTACTATATTTTTTTTATTTTTTATTTTTTTTTTTTTTTTTACCCCCCCCCATTAAATTATTTTATTTTGTATCTATTTATTTTTATATTATTATTTTTACCCCCACTTACCTATATACATATAATATACTACATATATACATATACTCCTATATATATAATATATATACTATTTAAATAAATCATATATAACATAAATATAATACTATATAGATATATAAACAATATATTATACTATATTACTATATTTATATATTAATAATACTACTTATATGTATATATATATATATACTAATACTCTCTCTCT
>JABUQX010032828.1:0-31860 GCA_015478945.1 Trachelipus rathkii
AAAAGGAGATCATCAACCTATCCACTCCTATCACCAACTACTCTCCCATTTTCTTTCCTTTCATTTTGAAAGACTCCAAACCAACATGAAAATAACTTATCCTGGGGGGGGGAGCTTGTGGAAATGCCCCTAAACTTTGATCTTTTGTTGAATCTAATTGGGAAGAGAAAAAATGTTATTTGATTTTTATATCTTCTCCTGTCAATTCCTTTTATCTATATCGTACTCGGATATTCGTCCAACACATCTAGTTATAAATTCGTAAAACCGATGTCACTTCAGCATTTACATCCTGTACACTACGAAGCTATTTATCTTAGGGATGTTTTTTTCATTCGTCTTCTTTAGGATAGCATCACATATATCTATTCATACTGAAAAAGACTCTAAGAAGTTCGCTTTTTTCTTATATATACAGTCATTAAAAATTTCACACTAATCAATAATTCATATTTCTGCTTGCTCTTAGTACAGAGGTTCTGTCCCCTGTAGGAGTATGCTTGTAGCTTTACTTGTATGCTTGGATAGTGGTTATACTCACCCAGTTTTCCTTCCAATATATTAAGGTTATGAAGATCTTTAGGGCATTCAATCAGAGTTTCCTCAATTCTTTCACCTCATTAACTTTAATATCTTTCTACTCTCCTATTTTCTATCCTGTCATATTCTTTACTTCATCATTGTTCAAATCAATCTTGGATGTCGTAAACCGTACAGTCCACAGGTGGTAGAAATTCAAATGCGTTAAACCTAAACAGGGTTGTTATCACTTTTTTCACTATATTCCATTATTTCATTCTCCTTTCCGTCAATCGAATGTTGCAGGGATATTAAATTGGCAGCTACACTCACTAATACCATAGTGTTCTACCTTTATCTAAACCAAGATACGAATATACTTCTATTCTTAACTCCCAATCGCATACACCTGTCCACTGGGAAGGAAATATTTCGTATGATGATCTCCCTTTCTACATTATGTCTTCAGTTAATTTATTCCGTCAAACCAACGCTACCAAATGTCCTTTCAGCATGATCTCTAGAGCGCTGGAGCGCAGAGGTCTTTAGAGTGTATATCTTTTGTAAAAATCTGAGAAGCATCATTATGCCTTAGTTTATCGATTTCCCTAAAATATACTTTGAACATTAACAACACTTTTTCCAAACCGCTAAGCCGAATGTTCATGTCGACAATATTCGATCTGGCAACTGCTTTCCCGGGAGTTTTCCCGCCATATCTGTATAGCTATATTTATTTCCCAGATTTTATCTCCTGCAAGACCTTTACCCACCAAAAGAGAATCAAATTCATAGTTTTCTTTAAATTTTCAAAATATACATACATTAAATAATCAATTTTTTAAGAAAATGAACATAAACATATGTAAGCAAGACTATCAAACAACCTTCTCAATTAACTATTTATTTAGTACTACCATCTGGTAACCCTGACTTCAATGCTATACTTCTTATATAATATAGTCTTTTAATAGTGTGAAGCTCCAAAAACCCACACAACGCCCCCCTGACTTTACAATTATATAATAGTGTTTCTGCACGCATCACACCCCTCAAGATAGATCTATACTTTAATAAACACTAGTATCGACTTCGGTCTCACTTGTTCTATATTATACCACTTTCAGGCTCATAATACCAAAATTTTCATTTTGTAAAACTAATATTCTTACACATTGGGTATAAGAAAAGTACACCTGATCTCACGTCCAAGAACTAATTCCTTCGCTTTCATATCTTTTAATCGTACTGAAACATCGTATGATTCCATTTAGAACGTTCATTTCCCTAAAATCCATCAATGGCCTTACCACGTTATATTTTTTTATTTCCACTTGATTCCATGAGACCCTATAAATGGATATTATTCACATTCACTCATTCTTATAAAAAATGGTACAATTAGAAATCGTATTTGTGATAAAAATTCATCTTTTTATCCATATCAACAAATTATTTCTCCACCTCAACTTACCTTTCATTCCTCTTAATTAATAAGTCGTTTTTGATTAACATAACTAATGCACTATAATTGATATAAAATAAATATTAGTTCTTAGGTGCGCTTTTATTATACCTATTATTACTTTTCTAATATTTCTACTGTTCCATATCGGAAAATGTGAATTATCCAGCTACGTAAACCTACCATTAAACCATTGGTGATATTAAAATTTTATCGTCCACACACACATCAAATTACAACATTCATACCATCATTTTTTCTTCTATCATATTAATAACTAGTCTATCATCGTACTTCTTTATTAATTTATATTCAACCTAAGCACACACTCATTTATTTCTACGAATTTTCAAAAACATCCTTTTCCTATACATATTTCTCCAATATTTTGTTATATATCCATTCCTAGAATAAAATCAATATCCTCTATAATTTCGTTTAATAATTAAGCTTATTTATCAGTTTTGCAAGTTTTTCCTTGTTGTATCAATACTCATATTATACTACACGATATGTTTTTTTCTCCCCATTCGTTGTTAAGGTATGTTTGACATCGAACCCTCACGCATACATCTCCTAATCCCTTGACTTTAGTAATAAGAGATTTTATTTGGCACCCTGTATCAATAAGTGCGTTACATTCTTTAATACCGTTTATTAACACCTTAATTAAGGTAATTCACCGGATTCGTATATAATTCAGCATTTTCTTGATGAAGCACCAACGCCAGCAAATAGCTCCATACTTCTTCGTTTCACTTAGTATCAAACAATCACGTCCTGGAATTTTTTAATATCGTTCTTTATGAGCCACGACTTTTTAGAATTGAGTACTAGATAAACTTCCAACTATACTCTATGAGAAACGTGATCTAACGTATCGTGTCCGACATGTCTAAATATTTGCTATTTTCTCAAAACCATATTCCAATCTTCTACTCTAGAACTTTATTTATGTATCATATCCTCTATAAATATTCGAACTACATAATAATATAGATATTTATCTCCATTATTCATTAATGATATATCCTCAATATTGATTAGTGTCTCTAACATTAGATGTCACTTGTATGTCATATTTATTTCGATCTACGCCGCCATACTAATCGATTTCGCCTATGAACACACATCACTATTGTAGTACTACATCATTGAATACAATCAATACTCTTGGTCTCTGCATCGAATTACAAACTTATTACCACAATTTCTATATTATACTTAAATGTCCTCTTAATTTCCGTTACATAGTCATCCTCGTTGCTTTTAATGATATTGCAGTCGATGTACGCTTTATACATGTATGTATAATTACTGCAATAATTTCGCATTTGCTTATCGCACATTTTTATTGCATCTATATATATAAATACACTCTGCGATCTTTAACTATAAAAATTTCAATTAGAATTAATCTTGAGTAATAGAACATATGAAGTGAGACTCCTCCATCCCGAAGGCCTTTTACTTCTTACAGTTTTCTCTGCTTTTATAGTGGCATCTTTTACCCAGTTTAAATTAACATCTGTTTCTGTTTTAAACGCTTCCAAAATTTTAAGATAGTGAGATATTGTGAGGCAGGATTTCATTTAGTTGAGTAATATATATATATATCAATTGCGCCTTTCTTCTAAAAACATAGGCAGAATCTTTCTTATCATTTTAATATATGATGCATGTGCGATTGAGTCGTTGTATTTACGGTTATTTTTATGAGACTCTTTTACGTATGATCACAACTCATCAATATCTTACTAAATCCTCCATATTACAAAGTCTTTATCTTAGAAATTCGTGGAAATCTTTGTGAAATTTTTTGTTTCGAGAGCATCGTTTTTTTTTTTTTTTTTTATCGTTTTTTTTTTTTTCTCTCTATTTTTTTCAAATTGGCCCGGCTATCTTCTCACAGAAAATACATAATCATACAAACCACTTATCTCACAAATTAACTAATTTATTTAGTACAATACCAACATACGATCTTCAATGCATATAAGTAGAAACAGCAACAACACTCTCTTTATAAATATCAAGTTTGCAGAGTTGGTCCTAAGTATTTAATATTAGTTGTATAGCTATCCACAACACACTCACGACACATCTACAAATATAGGAATTTTAATATAATGTTTATAATATATTATTTTTAATATATATATAATATATATATATAATATATATATAATATAATATATATATATATATATATTCTACTCATATATTACCCTATAATCAACATATATACTGAGTTGCAAAACAATAACTTAAACTATACAATTATTATATATATATACATTTATAAATTATATACTTATATATGACGGCTTATACGTAACTATATATTATATAACTATATATGAGTAACATCATATAATGAATAACTCCATTACTAATAATAATAGTACTATAAATTATCGATTTATAGCTAAACAATATATATAAAAAGAGATGTTTATATAATGTAATAAATGATAATATTATAATATATATTATATATATATATATAACAGGGTATTATAATGGTGATGCAGTCAAATTAAATTAGATAATTAGTAAAATAACATTATTTATGAAAGCATGATCTTTTGTTGTAAAATTTATTTAATATAATATATATTAGTATAGATAAAATTTGAGAATACATAAGAAGTATCCTATAGCCTTTTAGGTCTAATGTAATTATTATTTATAATAATTCTATATTATAAAATTAATTATGTTATATTATTATATTCTGAGGCTATTTTAGTTTATATGAATATATAAATATCACTTATATATATAAATTTATATTATATATATATAAAAATATAATTAAAAAAAACTAATATATATATATATATATAAATAATAATATATAATATATAAATTTTAATATAGTGATATGACTTAAATAATCTAATAAAAAGTAACAAAAAATCATTAGATTTTTTGGATGAGGGTGGTCACATAAAATAATATCAAGTGATATAAAAATCAGTATATAATATATATATATTGACTATAAAATTCAATTTAAATTTTATTTTATACTACGATGTATATTGTATATATACTATATAATATATATACCTGGTTATATAAATAAGTAGTTATCTTTGAAAAATATAAGGCTAATTATTCATTTTCTAAAATATATATAATAGTATAATATTAAGGAATATATTTAATATATATATATATATATATATAATAGTTAATATATATAAGTATAATTTTGTAGATATAAGATATTGAGTGATTATGAGTGATTATATATATATATATATATATATTAATAGTATATATATATACCTATAATAGTTCATTATATAATATATATATATATAATATCTTTAATATTACCATATATTATATATTGATATATTATATATAGCTGTCAAAAAAAGAAAATATTAGTTTATATAGCTCAATAATATTTACATTTATTAACAATATTGAGTATATAGTAAACTAATCATAAGGAAATATATCTCTAATATTAATAGTAATATAACTGTATAGATAACTCAAATATATATATATATATAATATATAGTAGTACTTTGTCTAATAGGTTTGGTTTTGGTTTTTTAAAAAAAAATAAAACTATGAAGATTTCTCTTTGTCTTCATCAGTATGATCGAAAAGAAGATCACTCTTGGTAGAAAAATAGCTCATTATTTCTGCATATAGAAGTATATATAGCTACGTATATATAATATAGCTTTTTAATTATATATATATAGGTATAAGGGGGGAAAAATAATATATATATATAATATAAAGATTTTGGTACTCAGACCTTTTGAGGTGAAAATATAAGTTTCCATATCATATGACACAAAACACTTTTGGCTATTATTTTTAAAAAGTATGTGTTGTAGCCTCTATTATATATTGTCCCAGCCAATAGGGATGCGAGGTTTGAAATGTAAGGTGTATAGAGGCGATCCAAACGCCTACACGAGGAGTGCCCCACTCGTAAATCTTCTGTGGTCGGATGAGCTGCCTAGCGCAGCGTCTGCCATGCCTAGTACACAACACACATAAGCAGAATATTCGCAATTTAATTAAATGAGTGTAAATGTGAGATTGTGAAATCATTGGTAATTATAAACAGTGAGAGTAGCTAGTGTGCGCAAAGCGAAAATCATAAGATAGATTGCATAGCCGCCAATTCACACAAGACAATTACCGAAAAACTTAAATGCTTAGGCTTAGATCTATTATGTAAATTATATTATGTGCCGGCAGCCTTTTGCCATGATAATTAAAATATGTGCGTATTAATTGTGTTATAAAACATGAACTATCCATTGTCTTAGTATTGCAATTAATATGTCTGAGAAATGATTGATCATATCATGCAGTGTCCTTATTCGAAAGAAAAGGTGGCCAATTGATAATTTCAATTTAGCTCACAAAATTATGTATTAATTAAAACTTCAAAAAAGCAGAAAAACCTTTCAATAAAGCATCCTCATTTATTAATTACATATCTAATTTGCTCAGGTTGCAACATTTGCGCAATATGCCAGGTGCAATTTGGTGACCCAGAGTGGACTGCGATGGCGAGACATTGCATTTGCAAACCCCCTTAGAAAAGCAGAACCATTAGAAACATCATGAAATCTTTGGCAAGATACATACAGTCCATATAGGGTGCCATGTCGAAATGAATCTAAAAATATTCAATTAAAAAAAAAAGTATGAAGAAATAAAAAGAAAATAAAAGAATGAGCGGTGATTAAAAACAGTGAAAAGTTGTGTAATTGGAGTGAATTAAGACTAACTTAGCGAAAATGAACGAACAAGTAAAAATTAATAAAAAAAAAAAAAAAAAAAAAAAAAAAAAAAAAAAATACTATAATAACCCATAGTAAAGTACTTGGCAATAAAAATTAGAAAGTACTGTAAAAAAAAAAAAAAAAAAAAAAAGAAGAAACTGAAATACTATAGCACTTAAAGTAATAAAATGTACTGAGATTACTATCCCAGCAAGTTTAAGTGACATATGCTACAAAAAATATGCATATGTTGAAAAAAAGAAATATCTCTAAGACCAAGAACGTGGCTTGGGTGATAAGGAATACATTAAACAGTCATGATTGGAACCTCGAAAAATCTTAAGCTTCGCTTGTCGACAACAGCGACAAGGAAAACTCACCTCATCTTAAAGGGGGGAGGGGGAAGAAACAAAATACCGGATGGTCACAAGTCTATTTAACATAAATATCGTCGAACGAGTAGTCAATCAAGAAACTCACTTATCCGCGATACCAAAATATGTCTTATACACCGCAAGCCAGCCACGTTCTTCACCAACCCGCGGCAAAGGGGAGGGAGACGTCAACGGTTAAAAGTTCCCTTACACTCACCCCAACGAAATTAAATGTGCTCACGTCGTAGCAACTCACAAGCCTCAGACATAAGAAAATCAATCGACATCTCGGAAAAAACCAACACACATAAAAATTTGTGTTAACTAATAGACTGTGAATTAATAATAATAATAATAAAAATTACATAAAAAGTTAATAAAATTCATCGAGTATGTAATAAATAATTCAAAAATTAAAAATAAAAATATTAGAATATAAACATAATAGTAAAAGTGATTAATAAAATTAATAATAAGTGACGCAGCAAAACATGAATTCAAGTCGAATAATAATAAATACAAGCTAATTTAGAATAATATATAATAATAATAAATAATAATAAGTGAAAAAAAATGCGAACAATGTCATATTTTTTATAAATAAGTCAATGATCACAATGAGTATTGGTCACACACACTATCCCGCATTGAATATCACTAAATATATATAAATACGTTCCTGTCCAATACTAAACAAAACTAGAAAATGTAACCCAACTAAAAGATACTTTGTCCTCACACACTCTTCACAATGGTTTAGATTAAAATGTATTTACCGAGATAAATATTTCGTTAAAAGCTGCCCTCCTCGAAGACTGAGTCTTTCGGGCGATGATCTGAAGAGATAAGAAAGATACAAGTAACAAAAGATGGTGATCGAGGAAGAAGTTTAAACAGACAAAAAGAATATAGATAGTTACGAGGGAGTGAATGGAGCAGTGTTTTATTGAAATCCGGAAGTTAGTTACCGATTTTAGCTTAACTTTTGTAGATCGTGGACCAGCGAGCCTGCATCGTATTAAAAGACAAATTGCTATAGAAAGATGAAGTGTCAAGAATGCGTTTCCATTCACGAAACTTTAGAAATGTGTAGGCCTTATTTTATATATCAAGAGTAATGAATCAAGTTTAAGACAAAATGACTGTACAAGCAAGGGCCCTCTACCGACAGCGGTTTCCTCTAATCTCACTGCATGATATAAAATAAAGGATTGGTTACACGAATCTGTATGTTTATGGTCAATCGTTAAAAGTATAATCTAGCAAATTATTTTAATGTGCATTGAAAAGGTTCGCTCGGTTATTTGGAGTTGGATCCGCGGCCAGGAGAGGGGAGTATTCAATTTACGAAAAATTTTCTGAAACAGGTCATTGAGGAAACTCAATCGTATTTCAAGCCATTTACTCCCTCGTTAAACAAAAAAAAAAAAAAAAAAAAAAAAAAAATATAAATTTTTTTGGCACTGAGAGCATGTATAATATCGGAAGAAATTGAGACTATAGCACATGCACGACAGAATAAATGGAGTATTATAAAGATCTCGTAGCACGAGCTGACCTGTAATTGCCTCTCGAAAAAAAGAAAAAAAAAGAGGGAAAAGATAGAGAAGGAGAAGAAGAAATTGTTTAACGCGATAAAAGGAAGATTGAACTCGCGTATATGGTGAGGAGAAGGTAAATTACATAAAATGGCGCACAGACAGGAAGAGAGAGAGATTCCTTAATATGCTAGTAGTAATTGATAAGATATGCAATTTCGAATGCTACCATAAAGTTACCTCCTAACGAGCTAGGCCAAAGGGTGCAAAGACTTGAGCTACTATCGAATGAAAATTTTAACATTGTTATTGAAAGAATTGTTTGTAGGAAGAATATAGAGAATGAAAAGAAAAAAATGATCGAAAAATGTTAATAAGGTTGGAAGACTCATTATAGCAAATTTGTTGCATTGATCCCGCACCAATCGTCTAACCTATGCGAAAGCACGCTGGAAATTGAAAAAATTTTAATTGGTAAATGAATGTATGCATTAGGATAGAAATGTATTTTCCTCCTTTTTATTCTAAGGTTTAGTAGTGGATCTGTCTTGTTCATGCTGCTTGTTTCATCAGCTTACTTATCCTCAAATAGATTATTATGAGATAGGGAGAGAGGAGAATTTAGTAACAGGTGTATTTGGCGGATGCGAAAATGTACAGGAAACTTTTGCAATTACACATTTCTAATCTTGAAGGATTCCCTTATGTCTGGTTCTCACTCTTCGGCAACTACTAGGTTTCACATAACCGGGGGGGGTTAGCAATTTTTGATCTGAGATCAATATCTCTATATTTCACCAAGTATTTAACAAACAATGCATATTTACACTATTTTCTGGACACACATGTTTATATCAATTTGTGTCCATCCGCCAATAGGGAATGCGAGGTTTGAAATTAGGTGTAAGATGGGCTGCGATCATAAACGCCTACACCGCGAGTGCAACCCACGCTACATCATTGTTAGGCCGGATAGGCCTGCCTTGCTGCGAGCTCTCCCCCTCATGATCACTTAAACGAAATCCCAAATTATGTACAGATACCTAATTAATTGTGAAAGTTCGCATTGTATTATATGCTTGCATCATTCAATTATTAGCTATTTGCCAAGAAACAAAATCCATTCTGCAATTATATATGAATCCCATTTAGGCAGCAATAACAACACACCTTAAAATGCTTGTAAGTGACACTAAATCATTACTTCACATATATTAGCCGGCAGCTTGCATGATAGTTAGAAACTATGTGCGTTTAATTGTGTTATAAAATGAACTATCCATTGGTCCATTATTCCAGCACACCCAAAACTTAGCTTTTAACTAGGCGATATTATAATTGAATTTTTGATCCACTATTTTTCAACATCAATCCCTGCTCATTCATTTTACACCCTTCAACCATTCCTCTCATGCACTTAATATTCAACCTTGTAATATATTCTATGATATTAAGTATTACACAGCCTTACCAAAAATACAGCACAGACACACAACCCTTTACAATAAACAGATCATCCACCGCTCAGTGTGAATATCTCACAATTATATTATCAGTAATCTGCTGCGATTGCAACGATTGCAATACCAGTGCATATATATATATAATATATATATATATATATAAGGGAGAGAGAGTGAGGGATTATATATATATAGTGGTATAACACGGATTCAAACCTTTTTAATTATCAGTATATATCATATACACTTTTTTTAATACACATTTAAATTAATGGGCTCAAGTTTGTTTGAAGTCAAAAATTCTCCCTCTCTACAACAAAAATCCCCTATTTTAACCCAACAATATTATTTGTAGATGATATGAACAATTTTCTTAATCAACACAACTAGTATCCCTCATGAGTTTCTCGTTGAGGTGCTGTGGAGCTCTCATATATAAATCTTATATATAAAAGGGGCTCTTTTAATCGTAACGTTTCTAATTTATTTTAATATATACTTTATTTTACATTGTTCATTTGTAATTTATTATTTTTGTACTCTTTGTTGTGAACATTTGATCAATTAACTTTAAATCTATGAAAATTATTTGTTATAGAAAATATAAATACTATTTATATTATACTTATAAATATATATAAGCTATATACCATATACTATAGAAAATATATGCATATATTAAAATTAATAAATTTATAGGATTATTTATATTAAAAAATTATATATATATAATAACTTTATTGTACTATATATATATATACGTATATATAATTATAATACTAATTTAACTAATTGATATTATATATATATATATATATATAAATATTATATATAAATTTATTTGGAGGTAATAATATATATATATATATATATATTTGCAGGGCGAAAAAGCAGCTAATATACTATCTATAATGCATGATATATATATAGTCTCAGAAAATTTATATATAATATAATATATATAATAATTATATATTTTACATATATATTGACATAATAAGAATAGCTATAATATATTTTAATATAATTGTTATAAGAATGAGAGAGAGAGAGAGAGAGAGAGAGAGAGAGTAATGACGTGAGTGAAGAGAGAGAGAGAGAGAGTAAGCTAGAGTAAATTAATAAAGGTTTTAAGGTAAAGATGTTGCATAATAACAAGAAATCTATAGACTTTTCGAAGAATACGGTGCCAGAATAAAAGTTTCAAATAAATATATATAGAACCTGAAAATCTTTTTTTTTTTTTTTTTTTGCCTTTTTATCCCTCTGAAATATTAGAATTTTTTTTTATTTTTCCATTTAGGGGGCTTCGAGCCCGACGGGGTGAGGGCTAGACGGGGGAGAACGGACTATCCCCCCCTGGTCGTCCACCGGAGGCCCCGAGAGACCCCGATCCTGCATCTTTGCGGTTTTACCCTATGGTATTCCTTTAGTTAAAAAAAATACACATTTTAATTTATCTTTTTTAACAAGCTTTGTATTATATACCTAAGCGTGGAACAGACTATAGCGTGGGAATAACCGACATAAGAAGCAATGAGTCGAGCAGAGTCACTACCATCGACCTCCCGGTGGACGATTTCTTGTATTGCAAGAAACGTAAATAATACTTTTGGGGCAGTTGTTTTTACATTGTATATAGATTATCAAAAATATGAAAATCTGTATGTTATATATAATTCTATTTCATTTTTATATTCACATTTTACAATGAACAGAAATTCATCTGATTAGAGGAATGTGGTTTGTTTTAGGATATCACTATGTTTATTGTTTATATATTCAAAACTCAAAAAGTTTATCCTAGGCTACACAGAGGACCAAATATTACTACAGAGTTTAATTTGTAAGATTGAATGAACACTCATTTGTCGTACAAACCGTAAATATATATAAAGGTAGGGTATTCATGAGGGCAGTGGTTTATATATAATAAGATTTATGGTAGTAATATATAATATATATATATAATATAAGGTATGCATAATCAATAGTATACATATTATATATGAGGCTAGGTTTCGCACAGCTTTGCTTTATATAGTTTTAATAAATATATATATAATAGTGGACCAAATATTATTATCAAGAGCAGAAAATTCATTTTTTCTAAATAGCATAATCAATATTATCAAGAAATTGTCAGTATAATAAATATATAATAAAAAGAAAAATAATTAAATAGTATATATATTGATACTTTATAAAGTTAAATTATTTTCTACTTTTTTGACTGATCGGATGAGCGTGTTTTGCTTTTGAGACATTCCTATAATACGTTATTTTTATTTAATATTACAAGTTTTAACAATTTTTCCTCAATAAAGTGAAATTTGTAATTTTAAACCACTCTTATAATAACATTTTACATTTGTTTATATTTTGGAACAGAAATGTGTGACTTCAAACAAAATAACTTGAACTATAATATAATAATATCATTATTATTAGCCTCTATAAGTATTATAAAGATAGTATATATCGCGGTATATAGTAATTATATAAATTTATATTATCTTATTATATGATATAAATATAACGTTATAATATATCATAGTAATATAATAAAAATATAATATAATTTTATATAATATATATTATATATATATATATATATATATATATATACTAATAATATAGTGTTGATCATTTAAGCTGAATGACCCGCGTTTCTCTGAGTAATCCAATGAAAAATATTTATAGTGCATTATCCATTTCTACCATCTTACGTCTATAATTTTTTCATGTCTAGGGTAAAAAAATTATATAAACCACCTTCTCCTCTATCCTGATTTTAGTAAATCTCGTCACAGACCGTTATAAAGTTTAGACAATTTGTACGTGCGGAGTAAGGATTAAATGGCAGTGTAATATATATATATTAGCACAATACTGGTGTGAGTGATTTACGGAAATACAGAAATAAGTATGATTATATATATAATTAAATAATATTAGTAAAGCATGTATATAATAGGTATAGTCGATAAAAGTAAAAGTATCACGCAGTATACCTTAGCCTATAATAAGAGCTGCTATACCGCTTATTAATATACTGATTTTAGTGAAGTATAAAACTCGTTATACGTCAGAGCAGTAGTAAAAATCCATCCTAAGAGGCTTTAATCATACACTGAGACCGTATATATATATATATATATATATATATATAATAATATAGACAGATAGAGAGGAGAAGAAGAGAGAGAGAGAAGACCACCAGCAAGCACGAGTAAGATGGAGAGAGAGAGAGAGAAGAGCCCTAGGTAAGGAAGTGATAGAGACGTCAATAGTGAAAAGTATGTATTTTCGTTTCGAGCACTTATGATTAAACATTATATCCAAGTATTTTAATAAATATTCTTTTTTTTTTAGTAATCCATGAAAAATTATTCCAGAAAAGAGCCAGGGAATTATCTCGAAATGTATGACACTTACAGGAAAACCAAAATACTAATTATTGGAAATCGGCGGTATAAAGCTTATTACCGGAAGGTAGTTATTATAATAATAAGAAAAATAGATCTTCTTAATATGAAAAGAAAAGAGGAAAAAAAAAAAAAAAACTATCGAGACTCCGATATAGCGTGGAAAACTTTGCAACTTATAAAAAACAATAATTACATATTTGAAATCAGCGTATAAAAGCTTTCGTGATATAGATAAAATAGAGTATTTCGTTCGTCCCCTCACTTCATGTCACCAGCCAGTGTTCAGGGAATACGAGCCCACTATTAAAATTGAAGTTACAACAGCAGAAAATATATTTCCTATGATTAGGGAGGCTCGAGACTGAAATGGGGACAGAGGGGGGGACGAAAAAGTTCCCCGCCACGTCGTCCACGCCTAAGAGGAAAAGAGAGACCCCGACTACAAATGGTATAAATAAGCTATTGCGGTATCTAAAAGCCCTTGGTATTATTCAACGTATAGCTTTCGGAAATCATATGTACCATAAAACGACCTTTGACAAGTAGTAATAGGAATATATAATATGACTGATTCCAAATATGTAATTTATATATTCTCTCTCATGATAGGTAGCGTACTTTTTTTTATATTTATATATTTATATTTTTTTTTATTTTTGTTATTTTATATTTTACAAATTTACCGGGTAATCAAGCTTTATATTATTCGTGACTGAATAAATCCAAAAAATAGTATATTTTTTCGGGCTTCTGGCTTCATATAGATGTGACATCAATCTTACTTCGAGAGATAAATATATCCTAAAGATCTTCGCTCTGATAATTTATGCCTTTTTATAGTATATTATAGTTATGAGGACGATTTAATCAATTTAATTTTTAATAATAAAACGTAATATATACATTTTATCTCTTAGTTGAAGACCGATTCGTACCTAACGACAAGATTATATAATATACTAAACAAACATCAACCAGAAATAAGAGCGCTTCTAACAATAATTTTTAATAAATAAAATATTTAAAAAGGAAAGATATCTGTCAGCTTATTGCCACACACGAAAGGAAATTTTGCGTGATCACAATTAGCATTACTCAGTGCTCCATTTTTATAAACACTCTTATTGTCACAATATAAAAAAACTACTACCCCCCTCCATATCCAGCTCACAATGTTACCAATATATTATTATATATATAGGGCCCAAATTTTTAAAAGCTGCACCTGTTTGCTAAAAACGTATCTAGTAGCTCTTATGACGAGTGCTATTGTAAATTTTCGTACGAAATGAGATATTCCCTGAGTGAAACGTACGAAATAAATTTGCAATTTTGAGTATACGTATATTTTTTTTTGGAAAAAAAACTGGTCATTAGGGTATTATATATATATTTTTTACACTATTTTAAATATTTAGGTATACAATAATAATAATAATAAATTTATAATAATTAAATAATAATTAAATAATATAATAATATAATAATATAATAATAATATATAATAATTAATAATAATAATAATAATAGGCCACTTCAGGCATATGTCGGAAATTTTTTTCGTATAATTTTTTATAAACTTTTGAACACCTATTTTACTTAGCTAGGCTATGAATAGCGGTGAGGCTTTTGTTTATAATTAGGTCTTTTTACGTGGTTATTTTGCAGTTATTAAAATGTCTTTGCAGTGTGTGCATGTAAAGATGGTCAGATTTTTTTTAATGCTCACGGTATGTAGCTAGAGAACGGCAGATCCTACATTAAAAAACAATTAATATATTTGGAATCAGCCGAAAACTTTCTAAGGATGGAATTTAACTTTTTTTTTTTTTTTTTTTTTTTTTTTGAAGTAAAAATTTTTTTTTAACTAAAGGGAATACCCTAGGGTAAAACACAAAGATGACAGGAGTCGGGGTCTATCGGCTTCTAGGTGGGACTAGGTGGACAACGGGGGGACTAATCCCCCCCTGCGACGTGGGATGTCCGCTCACGGAAACATCCCAACCGCTCTTTGGTCACTTTGGGTGTCGCGGGGGTTCCTCCGTACAGTTTCACTCCACCTTTGTAATGAAACGTTCCCCACACTCCCTCTGTCCCCGATATGGCTCGAGCCACCTACTTGAAAATAACTATAAAATTTGTCAGCACAAAAAAAAAACTATATCAATTTCACTCAAATTTATGGTTAGTGTCTTGTTACGTGATCGGAGAGGAGCAGAGGGGGGACGTTTCGTACCCGGAGGTTGAGCTTTAGGCCCTGTGTGGGTTCAGTGAGGAGTTGTAAATCCCCTCCGTAAGATCGTCTCCACCGAGGAGCTCCGTGTGCAGATGACACGCTGACACACCCGCAAATCTTTAGCGTGTTCTGTGCACAACACATACGGGTGATTCCTTTAGTTAAACAAAAAAAGAAATATAATACTTATCAAGAATAAAAATAAAAAACCACAACAAAAAAAAAAAAAAAAAAAAAATTAAATCCCTCGCTTGAGAATTTTTCCGCTGAATTCGCAAATATATAAATTGTTTTTGACTGTGAGGATGCTGCCGTTCTCTTAGCTACAGTCATCTTGTGTAGCATCTATAAAAAAATCTTGACCATCGTCTTAATATTATTTATATGTTGCACTAAAACTATATATATCAGTATATGGTATGTTAATGAATATATAATCATATATATATATATATAAATACAGCTTAAATAATATATGAGTGTACTTAAATAATATATTAACCCCCGAAATTGAATTTATCACATGTACTGTAATATATCTATTAAATAAATAACATTATTTCTTGAGATTAATATATATATAAACTTTATTATTTATCAGCTTATTCTGTATATATATAAACAACTTTTAATATGGTCAGCTATTTTTATTACAGGCCTGTGAGGTATCCATACTAGAGATGTGGGTATAATTTAATATATACTATATATAATAACTATATATATTAATATATATATTAAATGATTATATAGTAATGTTTTTATGATATATATATATAATATTCAATATATTTCAATTCTCCATAAAAAAAACTACAACATAATAATGTAAAAGATAATATATAAAAAAGACTAAAGTAAATGAAGATGTGTTGCTTCAACATTTAATATATCGTTTTCATGATCAATAATGATTGGCTTGGATAGTCTTTCACAGCCCGTCTGTAGAATGCCTATCTATACTTAATTATGATGATAAAAAATATCGTCGATTGCATATATATATATAGCGGAGAGAGATCGAGACACGAGAGCGCGAAATTTAAAACACTGGTCCAAACTTAACTCGTCTGTATAGCAACCTAGAAACAGCTTAGTAAACTATATTATGTTGCCACAGTACATTAATATATATAAAAAATATATACTTTTATATTCAACAGTAGTAAACATATCTTATATAATTAAATAACGGTTATTCGAAACCTTGTTTTATATTCTATAAGGTTCTGTTCCATTTCTAATCTATCTTCAATATAATCAATATATTATATTATTATGTTTATAAATTAAAATTATTTAATATATAGTAAGTATATATATAGTAAACACTTAATAATTAGGATTTTTTATCTCACTACACCGTGTGGGTTCTAGATAATGTTGATCTTTCTTAATCACAGCCTTTTAAGCCTTGAAAGCTCTTCCATATTATAATAATAAATAATAATTAATTCAAAATAGCAATAAAATTTACGATTTTAAAAAAAAAACTGTTCCTTCTTAGCGTAATGCATGTAAATGATTGAAATTACACAAGTGATTTTGCTAAAACGGTGATGGACTTTAATTAAATTAGACTTAAAACAACATTGTCCTAGTTAGGATATATTTATTATACAATATTGTAGGTATGATTATACGTAATATTTCTTACTTCTATATATTTTGCCGATTAATAACATTTTTATCATCATCCCCAAAGTAGAATATACTTTTAAATGGTTTTTTCACTACATATAACTGTAGATAGGGTTACGAATGTAGTAATATAGGCTTAATATAATATTATAATATACGCACAATTAATCCTAAACACTTGCTTTTGGAATTCATCAGATAAACATAAAATTTACAAGGTATAATATATGCTGCAAAGTGGTTGCTTATAATATATACGTTACAGTATTATTTATATATATATATATAATATTCCAACTAACAATTAGCTTACCCATGCACAATGTTTATTCATAGTATGCCTTTTTATTTCAGTTGGTGCCGAAATCCAAATCTAATCTACGATTTTTTCTTTCCTGCTATTTCACAAATAACAGAAAATAAAAGAAGCAAATAAAAAATACAAACCTAATAAATAAATAAAATACATTGAATTTAAAATTAAATTGTTGAAAAAGTCAGAAGAATGTCCGGTCTTGATCATGCAAAATTTATTATTCCTGTCACAACTGATTTTTATTATTACACAATTTTCTCATTAAATTGTCAACACTTTTAAAAATTCATGCATTAAGTTTTATAATACAGATATATATAAAGCTTAGAAGCATAGGACTGGCATAACTTAAATACATTCTTTATATAGATTAGTTTATTTACTAGATATTACTAAATAAATTTTTAGGACCTAGAAATAAGTTTATAGTAGACGTCTGACTATCGTTAAAATATAAGTATATTTTTGTCGCTGTTGGTAAGTATATATATAATATTATATATTATATATATATATATATATATATATTTAATATATATATTTATATATATAATATATATATATATCGAGTGTCAATTACTTAAAATAAAGCGTTGTGATAGGCAGACTTTTTTGTTCATTAAAAATTAAAGCACTATTTCCAGTCTGTTTCAACATTTTATCAACATGCTTCAACTTCAACTTTAACTGAAAATATAATAAAATATAAGCAAAATTAACTATAATAAATATATACAACATAATTATTATAATTATAATGTCATTATATATAATTATAATAATATATAAAATATATATTATAACAAGTATATAGAATTAGGCAAAATAATTATTATTATTATATTAGATTAAAAAATATATAATAATAAATCTTTATCCCCCTCAATATATATATATCACATATATATATATATATATTATATATTATTATATATATACTATATAATATACCAACCATATATTATACTCCGTATATATATAATTAATTTTTATTTATTTAATTAAGTTTAAAAAGATCAGTGCTCCTTCATAAACTATAAATAAGAGATTTAAAACCGAGACTTCTCCCTCAAAATCAGGTAGAAGTAAAATGACTAATAAATTAATTTCTGACCAATATCATATTTTTAGTGCACAGCCCTCCCTTCTATTATTTGAATGATAATTTTGAATTTTTAAAATTGCGTTTGCCTGCCGTTTACCGGCACGCTTTTAACTCTCGCAAAAACCTATATTAAATATTTCTCCGTCTATCTACACACACCTACTCAAATAGATTGCAACCTCCCAAAAGGAGGAGTTTCAAATCTGCTCCCGAAATGAATTTGAGTTTATTTTTTTTTTTTAGGTGGTTTATCAAATTTTAAAATCGTAATATATGTATAGACGGTTAAGGAAAAGGAGGTTTCTCTCTCCTAATCTCTACTACCGAGAATCTGGAGAAAAACCTCTACCGCATTCGGGTCGCTCTGCTAATTGTTTCATAGTAAGTGCATATCCATCAATTCTTTTACTCTCCCTGACGAAAAGACTATAAATAATATTATGCTTAATTAATATAATATATATATAATATAATAACGATTTGAACCAGATTATAAATATATATAAGGTAATTATATATATATTATATAAACGTTCATTAAGAAAATAAATAACAATTATGTAACAACATATACTATATCATTAATATAATATAAATTAATTCGCTCATATAATATATAATTAATATATAATCTAATTAAAATTTTGTAAGTGACTTCTCAGTAGGGAGCAGTACATGTGATACCTAAGAGTATAATCACGTATAAAGCATCCTTTATAACTCTTTGAGAGAGCTGTGAGATACGCAGATATACGTTGTCTATTTTTTTATCTTTTTTAAATGAATTAATTTAGTTATATATATATAAAACAAATAAATTTTACAGTTTGGAAGAAACAGGATCAAAAAATTTTAAAATAAGAAAAAAGGCTAAATAGATTTATAATATCGTAATGTTCTTACCACAATAGAAGAACGTACGTTTGGCATCCGTCCGAGACATAGCGAACATGCGTCGGGATAAACTGATTCTGAGGGAGGAAGAAAGACAAAAATTCTTACCCGAAAACAAAAGAAACATAGTACGACAGAAAGAAAGTAGCTCATGGTAGTTAGGTCGAAATTATAGCACACAGCATCGTCAGTCACAGGTATAAAGGAGATTAGATGAAATGATTTTGCTGCATCGTCGATCCATATAAGGTAGGTTTCGGTTTAGGTTCCTCCTAATTCAGGTTATGAATAGTTTTGTTATGTATAAAACAAAATATAGTAATAGTAAAGAATAGATATAGAATATATATAGTATAAAATAGAATAAGAAGAAGAAAGAAGAAAGTATTAGAATAGTATATATGTAATATATAGTTATATATATATATATATTAATATATATATATATAAGTATAAGTAATTATAATTCATAAGATAGTATATAATTATTTTAAAGAAAAGATATTATATAAAGTGGAAAAAGAAAAGAACAGAAAGAGCTCTGAATTATTGAAGATGAATAATAGAAGATTATGAAAAGCGTTCATAGCAGAACCTCGTAAAAAGATAATATTTTTGTTATTTTATTTCTTTAATCGTAATAAGTTCATTGGTCTATCTTTATCAAATTAATTTTTATCAGTTCATATTTCGAGATCTTTCTCGTTAACATCTTTAAAATCAATTGCTAGTATCATATATACTATGAAATATGAAAAAAAAAGTAAAAAAGAAAAAAATATCTAGTCTGCACCATTCAAGTCTTAAACCTTATAAAATATAGATGTATTTGCATAGACAAAATATCTGTTTTTATAATAAGTTATATTATGCATTGTAGATATAAAATTCAAAATTACATTATATAGTAATATAAATGAGTAATATCATAAGTATATATATAAGATAAGAAGATAATAATAGTATAAGGTAGAGTATATAGTATAGTAATATATATAATAAATATAGAGAGAGAGAGAAGAGAAGAAGAGAGAGGAGAGAATTTCAGAACGTTATCAAATGTAACAGTTGATATCATTAACCTTTCACAAAACCATTGAGCATCGCTACATCCGAGTAGCCTTATGAGTTTGATCACCTTGAATCCTAGAAGTTCTACCCAGCTCCAAATATAAAATGGGTGGGACATACAGTGACCTAGAGTCCAAGTAAGATAGAAGAGAAAGAAAAATAAAAGATAATGCAGAAAGAGATATAATAGTGAAAGAAGAGGAAAAACACAGATAGGATAAGAATGCAGACAAGCCAATTGAAATACAATGCATGCAACCAATACAAAAAAGCAAACATAAGCAAAAAACAAACAGACAGTCATACAAACAAATGTTAACACAGCATAACATTCATAATGAATGTTATAACAACAGTCATAACATTTACATTATATGACAAGAAAGACAAGTACAGGAAATGAATCCGAAAGAGTAAACCCAAGAATAAAAAATTTAGGTATACTAGACATCATTCATCTCAAATAAATTTACATATATGATGTTTAGAGTTCTAAAAGTAGTAATTTGTTAAACCAAGAGTCCAAACGACTTATACCACTTTGTATAAATTTAAAAAGAGCACCATTATTAGTTCTTATCAACGAGAGAAATCTCCATCCAAGGTTGTAAACGTGATACTCATCCTGCCCTCGAGTGTACTTTCGTTTGATTAATGAGACACTCACAAGCAGCTCTTTTATTTGGTCTAATAATAATATCATTCGTGCGCCATCTCTCTCTCTCTCTCTTCTACATCCGTGCCTAGTCTTCTCTGAGTGATTTTCAAGCTTCACTCGTTCGATCTCTCTCTCTCTCTCTGCGTCGTCGAGAAAATAAAGTAGAAAGAGCCCAACATTATCTCGTCCTCCTCTCTCTTCTAATCGGTGAACCCCAAAACTGTTATTTCAAAATATTATTTTTTTTTTTATATAGGATTTAGATATATTTTTTATATTTTTGCGTATATTATTTTAGTGTAACGTGTGATAGCGATTTAATGAATAGTCAGGCAAACAATACCATTGATGCTTATGAGACAAATGATATATTAATTTGGAGATATTAAATGCAACCTGCACAAAGTCGCGGATTGTGCATTTACGATAACATAAGTTATTACACACACTTTAGTGAGAGTATTTGAAACACTGAAAACGTTAATTAGTATAGATTGTAGATTATACGAGAGAATGAAGAGTAATATGATGTCACTGCTTGCTTAAGTATGATAAGCGTTAGTAGTTTATATGGACATTTAAATAGTTATAGTAGAGAGACTTCGCTGCCATCTAAGTGGTGGACGCACAAGTGCGGTGCGGTGGTGGTAGCGTTGTCAACAACTTCCTGTACAAACAATTCCAAAATTTATTCAAAGGTTGCTACCACTGCGGATAAAAGCTGATCCTGTGTGTGTATGCGGGTTCGAGTGATGAGCACATAAATCCACAGTGGGCTCGAATAATCCACTCAGATTGTGTGTATACTGACTTGGGTTGTAGATCGAGAGCGGACCTCACTCGAACAATCGAACCACCAAACACGTTTAGAGGTCTTAGACAACGTATAATAAGGAAAGCACACGGGACAGTGAAAGCCCTCATACAGAACCCGCGACACCGCATACCCACGCCCCCGCGCATTGGCGCGCGCGCACATCCACCCGTCGTCCATCTCCTCACCACCACTCACCACCTTCCCCACCTCACCGCCTCATATCCCGCTCCCCCATATCACATCCACCACCCATCACCACACCTATATATACCTCACTACACCCTCACTCCTATACCCACCCTACATATACACTAAAGTACGTGAATGATATATATCAATTATACAATAAGCTGTTTATTTATATATATATATATATATTACATATATAATTAATATAAAGTATGATATAGTGTAGTGATCAATTATTAGTACGATACTCACTATAACCGACTTAAAGAGCGCTATGAAATAATGAGTCGGTAAAATATATACAATTATTAAGTTTGCCGGTATAATAATACGTGCTATCTAATAAGTAGAAATAAAAATGGAACCAATTAAAAAGTTAACAGGTGAAAATATAAGGGGAAAAATGAAGAGAATATAATTGAAAACTTTTTTTATGGTGACAGGAATATCAGGATTTATGCAACCTTGAATAAGTTTGTAAAGATAAATGAAAATTGGAAATGAATGGAGTTTTCGTTTTGCTTTCCCATTAGAAGTTTGAGAATGTTTGGTGTAAGTGGTATTAAAGAGTTGATTTCTAAGAGAGATTAAAATGTCAATTTTGTAAATAGAAAAAGAAAACAGAAGAGAAAGTTGCAAATTATGTAAAAAGAATTACAAACGTCTATATAGGAAAAAAAAAAATTTATTTGTAACTCCTTTATCTAAAAAGGGGCAGATAAATGGTAATAGGAAAAAATAGAAAAGTAGGATATGCAATGTCAGGGTAGGCAGCAGAAGGGAATGAAATGAAAGGTTATGCAATGGGAGAGCTAGCAATGACAAGGACGGATGCTAATCAGAAGTATATGCCAATGGCAGCGTGTGCAACGTAATATGGGGCAATGAACAATGGTAGTCCTCGGCGAGGAATGCAATAGGAGGAGCTTGGCAATGAAAGGTGTTCTCTGCCAATAAGGAAAAGTATATCCAACATCAAGGACCGCAATAAAGGTATATGCAATGAGGTGCATGCTAATGAGGCTGTTGGCAAAATGGCAATGAAAAGATTTGCAATGGAACACGTACTAGCAAAGTGGAATAACAGGCAAGGAATCGGAAACAATATGCAATCAACCAACAAAACGCCACAACTGCGAAAAACAAAAAAAAGCTAGACGACATAGTCACTCCTCGACCAACTGTAGCAAAAAGATGACGTAGATGCAAATGTTACAATTAAATATACATTATTGATATTATATTATATTCATTATTCATTCATTTTATTATTTTATTATTTTATTATATTAATATTTATTATATTATAATATATTATGTTATTATATTATTATTATTATTATTAATGATTATTATGTATCATATTATTGGAATACTAGAAAATCATGTATCTCCGTACTACCTGTTTCAGGACTTATTTTTTTCGCCCCGAGACGATCATATCAACAGTATTACCATAATTAACACTCAGATTAGCTATACTTTTTCATCTCCTAGATAAACATAATTACAACAACACTCCACTCTTCACTAAACAACTATACATATGACATACCACACCTAAATCAACAACAACACCTTAATAATAATCACCATATTACTTGGAGTATAAATAATAATAATAGACTAATATTGATTATTTCAACTCGATATAAATATAATGTTTAAAGGAAATCTTCTTTTAATAATTATGTTAATAATTACTACATATATAAATATCATTAACATATATATAAATATAATATTATAATATCTAATATATATATACCGTATATATTATATATATAAATTTTATATACATATACTACTATTGATATATCTCATATATATATATAATATCTAATATAAAATATATATATACTATATATAATATTATATATCAATTATATATAATATATATAATACTATATATATAACCTATTTATTAATTTATAATTTAGTTTTTGTTATTTGTCTATTTAGCAATTTTTATAAACTCACTATCATATTTTAATACTGGTATTAATTAGTAACTTATATATTATAATATATATTATATACTATATTATTAATATCACTAACTCTATTGCTATCCAACTCTGACTCATGATCTACTAGCAGGAGTAGAGAATACTGAGAGGAACATCTCAAGTGTATATATCTATCTACTTCACGTCAATAAACGTTTCTAATTAGTATCTAGAAAATTCCTCTGTATTTTTTTATACGCCATGTATTGATCGACGCACAACTTGAAGACCCCAAGAAGCAGGGTCAGGTTGTGTCATAAAAAATAAGAAAATTCAAACTTAATTAACTTTACTAATAATAATTTAGTTATATAATAACACAATGAAAAATAAAAATTATCACATCTAAAAATGAGATTTGGAAAAATAAATGATATATATACTATATAATATATATAGGACAAATTTATTTAACGCACACACAGAATACACACAATTCCAGTGTCCCAGTGTGATTTTAAAATTTTTCTTAACATATTATCTCTTAACTACATTATTATCAGAAGAATATATAAATCACTATTATTACCGAATAACCACTCTCTTACCCACACAATAATAGAACTAAATTAAATAATTGACATTTATAATGTTCCATTAACTAGATGTTCCTTAAAACTCCATATGCCTTTCATAAAAGTCCATTATACCTATCTAAAGTAATATATCTAGATTTCTATAACCTATTCAACTATATGTTGTTCATGAGTTATGCGATAACTTTATAGGATTCGTAAATTAGTACTTACACCTTCAGAGAGCTGATATGAGGTTTACCCCAGACGACTCCGTGGATTTTTTTATCGTATGTTAGAGGAGAGTGGATTGACTAACCTGACCATAATTTGAAGACGCGTACTATTATCATCACCATCGTCATGAGAAGGACGTTTTATACGGTAACAGACGAAATAATGGGTTCTCAGCAAATATAAGTCTTATAAGACCACACCTTTTTACATATTACATCGTAGATACACCTCTTACACTACCGTTCACGATGTTGCACATTTGGATGTTAAACCATTCTCAATTTAGTATCTACGAGTCAATTCTCCCGTTTCGAATATAGCCCTTGATGCCTTCTCAGCCCGTCTTTGCGAATGTCTTTGTTGACATTACCTAGTTATAATATTTTTAAAATTTCACAATAAACAAAAGTGATATAGTAAAGAAGCACTATTTACCTTTATATTATATATTATGAAAGATAACGACGGGTTTAAATAAAATACGATAATTTTTATAATATTAAATTGTTTAATAATGAAATATTAAATCATAGAAAATAATTAATTATATATCAAAATAAATAATATACATTCATAATAATAATTAATAATTAATTAAATTTTAATATAATATATTATTGATAATAAAAATATATTATAATATGTATAATATAATACTTTATATGTTATATTTTTTAATTAATAAATAAATTAAACTATATATATCATTATAATTATATTATAATTTATATATATATTATTTAATTTATTAACTATTATATAATTAATAATATTAATATTTAATTATAATTAAATTATATAATTATTATAATTATATAAGACTAGAGCATATTTGTTATGAAGTAAATAACATTAAGTAAAAAAATCTAATAATTACTTAATCTACTACAACATACGAGAATTAACTCTACTCTAGAAGACAAAATATAACACTTTCAAAAATTAGAGGCAAAAAAAAATAAAAATATATTAACATGGAAATTTTAAACAAACATGACCGAAAATAGAACTGGATCACTAAAAACAACAAAAAACAATAGGGTAAACGTAAATAGGAAAAAAATAAAATAAATAATAAAATAATAAAAAAAATAATAATAAATCAAAATAAAATAATAACATAAACATACAATAATAAAATAATGAAGCAATAAGCCTAATCCTCACCCACGTTGTATGGTTCAATCAATTAACAATAATTTACGCTTCACACAAACTAAAAACCATACTCTATCATATATCAAATTAAATATTAAGACTAATCGGTTTACAGTTAAAAAAATTAAATTTCCTGCCGAAGCTGGACTATGAACAAAAAAATTTTATTAATATAACGCTCATTGCAATTATACAAAAACATATTTCTCAACATCGCAACGCGGTTAAAATAGTGAGGATAATCTGAGGTGATGAGCGAATTGTCAAACTATCCCTAATTGAGGAAATGTAAATAATGTTACTTTGAAATATTAGTTTATGATCAGTTAAATAATCTACAAATTTCGTATAAAGAGTAATTACTCTATTTATAATACACATATTATAAGAACTATGATCCTTCTCCTGAACTATTGTAAACCAGGGCGCGTTTTCCATTTTGCTTCCCATACCAGAAATAGATATTGGGAGTATATTTTCTGACTTGCTTAAACCCCGGCACGATTATACTCCCCACTAAAACATGCTACCACAAGCTCCCCCCGTAGAATACTAAGATACATCGATACCCCGTTACTTGACTCTCTTCCTCCCTAACAGTACTAAGTGATATGGTAAATATAATATATATAATACTGAATTAGACGCCAGAACTCAATTATTCAGTCATATTATATAAATTAATATTTTCAATTATCCTTGATAAATAACTGATATTTGAAATTTATACTAATTACTGGGAACATTTTCTATATAGATGAATACGATAAGACTCGAACATTTATTTTCACGGAATAAATGTTTATATGGTATAGTATAAGATAGAAAGGAGAAAAATAATGAAATTTATCATTCTAAAGTAATAACAAAAAAATTATAATCATTGGCAATTACCTGCACTACAATTACAACCTAATATAGTTACATAATAATATTGACGTATAAGATGCCCCAGTCGCCTTTATAGCGAAATCTTATATTAACCCAATAAAGCTCTAAAATCATGGTATCTGATCACTCCTATAATTTTTTATTCTAATATTAATAACACTATATATAACTAAATATAGTTACTAATTACTTCACTCATATACATATCTCAGAGTCTTACTCATGATATTCATATATAAATAAAACGCAATATGAAAGTAAGTAATAAATTATAATTTCACTGCTATATTACCAGTAACAGTAATATAAAATACCTAACCATCTTCAGCTCTATACTCTCCCACTACCACCAACATCGAAGCTTAATAACATATATACTAATAATAAAGACTTATAATATAACCTTAATATACTAAACTTTTATCTCACACAAATAATAGTATATAGTAACTAGGCTAGTATATAAGAAGCGTGATAAGAGGATATACTACTAATGAATATACTATATTAATATCACTAATATATACTATATATAGTAATAGGGCATCTGTAGTGATACTACTTATAAGTATTTATAGCTCTATTCATACATAATACGTAAGACACTTATACTATATATACGCTATCATATAAGTTCTTTAATATACCTATATGTATATAATAAATATATGTAAATATATATACTACCTATAGCTATATTCTATAATAGGTGTTAGTATAACGTCATTCTCTATGGGTATTATATTACTATATAGATATTATACAGCTAGTATTATACTATACGATAAACGTAGTTATATAACTACATAATTCTATAAATAGTATTATCTAGTATACTACCTAGCTATTGCTCAACTATATATATAAATAATTATACTATAATACTGAATAATTACGGCCTATATACTCAATATATACTACTAGCTAGGAATCTAATACTAGATATAGCATCATAAATTCGAATCAGAATATTACATACAGAAGACATCATAAAATAGAATACTTCCTATGACCTACACCCTCTACTCACGCGTACATGAGTACTTGTATATACTAATATATTTAATTTATATATAGGAATATAATATTAGTTTATTGAGTGGTCGGGGTAGGTGATCTCACCGGTGACATACGCGTTTAGTGACAGCGATATTAAAAATTTATTATGGTACATATATTAGGTGAATTCTGACAAAAAAGACTTTATACTAAAGATAGCAGATTTATTTTTTTTTTTACTTTATTTTTTTTTATCTTTTTTTTATAACAAATAATAATATAAAAATAAAAAAATAGATCTCTTTCGAACTATAAGTCCTAGTTTTGTACAGACTTTTGTATCAATAGGTACTTAAGTCAATAAACATTGTCGAGTAAAATTTTGGTATAATAAAAAATAACAAATACATCAAGAACCATATATAAATATCTTATATTTTATAAGTTTTATATTACTTAATGCTAATTAATTACTAATATATTATTAAATGAAAGACCATTATCATAATAGTTATAAGCTATATACCTCAAATGGACTCCTTTACTTGTTTCGCACATTCTTGTTTTCGTACATTTAATCTCTGGAAATTTTTGTTTTATTAGAATAAAAAAATAAAGATATTCAATATATATATCCTGCTAACAATATATATAATTTTTTTTAAATATGCAGATAAGACAATTTTTTTTCTCGCTTGCTAAAATAAACATTAATAGTCTTATCATAATCTGATTCAACTTGAGATCTCTTGTAAAAAGAAAATGAAGATCTACATTGTTAATCGCATTTCTTTAATAATAACTTCACATTTGCGAACTATATAACAAAACCAAATACTGCCCTCACCCGACTTGTGTTATATATCTACAAATTTTATCTACATCGTGTCTTTATGTTAAGTTCATCGCAGCTAACAATAAACTATCTCGACATACATATCCGCTGGCGTAGCTTAAACTCGTAGAGAACAATACCTGACACATATTTTCACACGTATTGCAGCTCAACATATACAGGAAACACGATCTGTTGTTTTTATTAAATGTCTCCAAAATTGCAATATAGTTATGTTTATGTTATAGTGATAATATTTAAGTCAAAATTATTGATTGTTTTACTTATGTTCCAATCGGAAACCCAGGATTAGGTTGCTAGCCAGCTACAGTAAAATAGTAGCATTCCACAAAATCTCCTAAAATAAATGAGAGAAAAAATAGAATAAATTTAAATTAATAAATCTAATATCTCAATTAGAACTATCACAAATAGCTACAATAGAAGAGGAATACATTTTAGAATCTTGGTAAAAAAAAACTGTCAAAAAAAAATTATGAATAATTGCATGTAAAAATATTTTCGGATTAGAATGCCCTATTTTTTGTTGAATTTTTTATATTTTAGCCTTGTTTAATAAATAAAAATAAGAAAAAAATATTTGTATAAAAAAATTATTGATATATTTTATAATTTTTTGAGATTATATGAAAAGAAAATACCCCCAAAAAAGGTAAAATAATCTTACAAAAAAACACAAGAATAACGACGCACAAGCATAAATAGGCAGGAAAAGTACAGGAGGATCTCATATGAACAAAACAAAGACCTTCCGAGAAGGAAAAGAGAGAGATTGAATAAAAATTATATAACAGTATATCACCCACTAGCAGAGGAAAAAGAGATCATCACGAGAACCCGCTCTAGAAAATAAGAAAAAAAAGGAAGAAGTAATGAGATAATAATAAAATAAATAAAAAAAAATTAATAAAAATATTTAATGTCATATTTTTTTCGCTTGGTTTCATAGTTAAAAATTACAGGTCTTCTCCGTGGTTACCGCACAAACCTCTCCGCCGATTAGGGATTACGAGAATCGGACAACGTCTCCCCTAGTGTTCCCCGACGTTACGAGGCTTCAGCCGCCCATACATTGCCGTTATACTAAAGTAATTATTTCAATGCTGATAAAAATTGAATATACAAAGGATTGAAATAAATTAAAGCTTTTACTAAATTTAAAATTTTATATTATTATTAAATACTTATATAGTGTACAACTATATCATATATATATATGCATAACTATATATATATAACTATCCACGATTAATATATATATATAGATTTCATATATATATCGTAGTATATATATATATATATATATTGATATACTGGTTTTCCCCCGACTCCGATCCCCGGCTCGAGCATCCCCCCCAAAAAAGCCAATTTTTTATTTATTTATTTTTTTATTTTTCTTTTTATTTACATTTCTACTAACCTATAAAATTTTTACAAGGCCATTCCAAAATGGCCTTATATCTCTTTCTTCTCGTGTAGCTATGTTTACTAGTTTATTAAAGATTTTTTTTTTTTTAGTTTTCTTTCAGTTTTCGAAAAAAATTTACAGCTTCAACAAACACAAAAATGATTTCCTGTTTAAGAAATGGAGGGTCACAGTAATGAAATGATCTAAGCTCTTTGACATATGTAATATCTCATCTATACGTATTATTAATAATATATTGTAAATCTAACGTTATTACAGTAGTCAGATCATATCATAGAGAGAATATTTATAATAAACTATAGAGAGTATAAAAATATATAATTAATGATAAAAACTAAATCTTGATATACTTAAAACTATATAAAATAATAAACATATGAAATAAAATTAAAAATAAATCAAAATACACATACAAAATTAAAATTAATTAATAATTATTATAGAAGATATACATAGTAAAATCTATTCCTTGAAACTAAGCTACTAGTGATACCATTGAGAGTCTGGAGTTTCTAATAATCTTATACAATGTTTAATGTTATGTTTTTTTATTTGGGGTAATAGCTCTACCGGTTAGGTTAAAATCCAAAAAATCTTAAGGCTAACCAACTTTAATCGATAATTCTATTATAAGTTATCTCATATTGATTGTTAGAATCTGATATTTTCCTCTGTTCTTTCGCTTTAACCGTCAAAAGATTTTTCTTTAGACTGTAAGCTTAATATCCTTCGGCGGAATGCAAATCATGTGTAATGAATTAAACGTGATCACTATTACTTATATACACTATATACCATTAATATAATATTATATTATATACTATATATTATTATATAGTATATATTATATTATATATTAAACTTATACTATATATATAGTATTAAGATTTATAGTACTATATAATATTATATATAACTTTATATAATTATAAAATGATTATATATTTTATATAAATAATATATATAATATACTATATATTAATACTATATTATATAAGATTATATATACCCTAATATAATACATTTAATGAATATATACTGTTGTTAAAATATATATAATATATATATTAAATCTCGTATTATCATAATATAATTTATTTATATATATATTGGTAGAGTTATATATTTATGAATATATACATATGAATATAAATGTTTATTATGTAAGAATAATATTAATAAAAGTAAAGTAACTTTAATATATATATAAGTATTTACAGCTTAATTAATTGTAATCTAGTGCAGAGACGAGTGTCTGTGACAATAATTAAGCACTA
>JABUQX010032829.1:7500-12500 GCA_015478945.1 Trachelipus rathkii
AGTTCCCCATCGGTCATAAATCAAAATAGAACTCGACCTCTCACCACCGAGGCAAACCCCTGACCTTTTAACCAACCGTCCACCGTACGAATTGAGAGAATACATAATTTAATTTTCAAGTTTATAAAAGCAAGTCCGCGGCTTCCCAATAATTATTATAATAATAATTATAATAATTATAATAATAATAATAATAATAATAATAATAAATAATAAAAATAATAATAAAAATAAAAATAATAAAAAAAAAAAAAAAAATAATAAAAAAATAATAATATATATATATATATATATATATATATATATATATATATATATATATATATATATATATATATATATATATATATATATATATATATATATATATATATATGACAGAGAGAGGAGAGAGATAGATAAGAGACGAATGATGTTTGATCTCCTATGAAAGCAATTATTATACAGTATATAATATATATATATAATATATATACTATATATATATATATATATTATAATATATTATATAATATATAATATATATATATATAATATATATATATATATATATTATATATATATATATATAGTATATTATATATTATATATATATATATGGCGTCATTTTGCCCACGTAATTTTTCCTCATTCGGGCTTAGCCCTATTTTTGATATTTCGATCACATCTACACACGTGCGCGTACGCACAACACTACACACCCTTGACAACACATGCGTCAATTTGACCCACGGCTATTTTTATCCTTCCTACAGCATAGCCCTTTTGATATCTTAACCTGTTTGACCATGATATTTCCGCCTTGATTGCCGGATACCCTATACCCAGCCTACACCCTAGCCTAAACCTGCACCTAAACTGACCTAACCTAACATTAAACCAAACCTAACCTAACCTAACCCTAACCAACCTAACCTACCTAGCCCTAAAACTAAACCTAACTAACCTAGCGTTACACCCACACTACCTCCACCCCGCCTTGAGCTCATCAGGTAACTGATGCCTAGCCTTGGAGGTATCTGTGCTAACATGAGGTCATGTAGGTCTGACCTGTATGGATCTATCCTAACTTATTTCCATCGTGAACAACACACACACACACACACCAACACACACACCCGCACACACACACACACAACCACACACACTTACACTTATACACACATTCACTATACCCCTTATACACACATTACACTTATACACACGTATAAACACACGACCAACCCTTTGGTCTTCCATGGGCAATTTAGCCCATCTAATTTAGCACTTAAACATTTTTATTAAAAACATTCGCGAACCTAAAACTGTAACTCCTTACAGACCTATTTATATTTTACTTAATACTTTTTAATTATAAATTTTTAAAAATGCAGTAAGAATTTACTACAATTGTACGAAATTTTATTACAAACATATACTTACAGACCTTAAAGCAGTAAATCAGTAAATTCAATAGAAGGTGTTAACCTAACACCTAGGCGGGATTAGTATGCTTTTGTTACTGTTTTACTGCTTAACTGCATGTTTTCTGCTTAAACTCAAATGTTTACTGCCTTAACTTATATTTTTACGTTTAACTCACAATTTATTAACATACATAACCTTAAAGCAGTAAATCAGAAATCAAAGAGGTTTTACCTAACACCTAATGGATTAGTATGCTTTTGTTTTACTGCTTTAACTTCATGTTACCTTAAACTTCTCGTTACTGCTTTAACTTTCTGCTTTATCTCTTTTACTCATATACAATTACATACCTATAAAGCATTAAATGCAGTAAATCAATAGAGGTGTTACCTAACACCTAGGGATTAGGTATGCCTTTGTTTTACTGTTTTACTGCTTTAACTCATTTTACTGCTTTACTCAGTTTTACGCTTTAACTTATATTTTACGCTTTTACTCATATATTTATACCTTACATACCTTAAGCAGTAAATCAGTAAAGCAATAGAGGTGTTACCTAACACCTGGATGAGAGCTTTTGTTTATTGCTTTACTGCTTAACTCATGTTTTACTGCTTTAACTCATGTTTTACTGCCTTAACTCACTACGCTTTACTGCTTAAACTCTCTGCTTTACTGCTTAAACTCACATGTTTTACTGCTTTAACATAATATATATTAACATTATGTTTTATTTTGTTTAATACTTTTATTATTATTATTTTATTATTATTTTTATGATTTTATTATTTTATTTTTATTTTTATTATACTTAGTTTTATTTACTTCATGCCTACTGTTATTATTATTTAAACACACATACACACGCACACACACACACCACACACACACACACCACACAACACACGCACACACTTACACTTATACACAACATTCACTATGACACTTATACACACATCCACTATGAACTCACACTTACACTCACACACACAGATTTACTTACACTCACACAGATTACTTACACTCACACACAGATTTATTTACACACACAGATACTTACACTTACGATTACACACACACACACACCACACACACACACACACACACACACACACGCACACCACGCACACATAAAACGTATAATTTATTAAAACATTTTATTTTAATTAAATTACGTACATTAATATTACTCATTCAAATATAACTAAAAATATTTCAAAGTTCTTAAAACTTCCATAATAAATCAATCATTATCTGTGAACAATTATTATTATTATAACTGTTAATACTTTTGTTTATAAATTTTATAACTATCAAGTTTTAAAATAACTTTTACTAAAATTTTATGAAAAATTTTATTAAAAAACATATATTTTACATACCTTAAAGCAATAAATCAGTAAATCAGTAAGGTCATCCCCTAGCACCCTCTACACCAAGCTATGCCACGTTTTTTTCTATTGACTTACTGACATCATCTTTAGCCAAGTAATAAGTATAAAAATAACAAAATAGGTTCTTCTCTGCTACATGTATTTTATTAAAATCATTCTAGTTTTTATTTAAAAATAACAATTATACACTTCATTTTTATTATTCACTCGATGTTAACTAAAATATTCAAAGTTTTTAAATAATTCGATTCTTTATTATTATATTATTATTAGTACATTGACAATCCATCACGAGAAAACACACCAACCCGCACTCCTTACAGATACCAAACTGACCTCTCTCTGTAAAATGTGTGAAATAAATACTTTAGGCCTAAATTTAAGATAATCCTTTTTGTATCCCGGTGCGATTTAGGCCTATTCCAGGTCAAATTATATTTCAAACTGACCTTTTCTTAAAATGTGGTGCAATAACTACGTTAGGGCCTAAAATTTAGCTGAAATTTAAGGATAGCCGTTTTGTAGACGGGGCTAATTATTCCTTAATCCAGGTCAAAAGGAATTCCATAGAGACAAGAATTCATTTTATTATTATTTTTAAAAAATATATTTCAAACTGAAAAATGCTGGATCGGTAAGATCCTTAAGCAGGTAAAAGAAATGTTTTCCTACTTGATTGTCGGATGTTTTCCCTAGTTCATAAGCTAACCACCAGGCCTCAGCATGAGCCCCACCCGCAAGCCAGCCAAAACCCGCATGCGCAGTCGCGCGCGCCGACTCCGCCCGCCGCTGCCGCCGCAGGCCAAGATGCGCGGCGGTACCAGCTACTTGCGACCGGGCGCATCCGTCCGCGCGAATGAAAAATATATATATAAATATAATATAGAATATAATTATATATATATATATAATATAATATATATATATAATAATATATAAATATATATATATACTATATATGTGGTGTGTGTGAGTGTAAGTCTATGGGTGAAACGTAAGTTTCATGTTTACGTGCGTATGTGTGAATAGAGATATAGGTATGTTGGTAGAAGTGTAAGTCCTTGGTAAGTGACTGTTATAAAGCATGAATCATCAATATATGTCTATCAAAGATGACGCAATCAAAGATGAGATCAAAGATGAAACACCAAAGCTGAGGTGCCCAAAGCAAGTTAATTAAAGTTGAGCATCAAAGCTGAGCAATCAAAGCTGAGGGATCTAAAGTTGAGGATCAAAAAAGCTGATGCATCAAAAGTTGTGGCATCAAAAACTGAGGCATCAAGTGAGGCATCCAAAAAGCGGAGGCATCAAATTGGGCATCAAAATATCAGTGGGTGGGTGCGTATGTAATGTGTGGCATGGCTTCTAAATAATAATAACAAAAGGCATGAAGTAAAAAACACTAAGTATAATAATAAAATAAAATAAAATGTTTTAACAAATTATACGTTATGTAAGTGAGTGTGTGTGTGTGTTGTGTGTGTGTTGTGTGTGTGTGTGTGTTGTGTGTGTGTGTTTGTGTTGGTGTGGGTGTATGTGTGTTCTAAATAATAATAACAATAAAGCATTAATATTAATAATAAATAAAAAATAAAAAATGTTTTAATATATATACGTTATTGTAAGTGTGTTGTGTGTGTGTGCACTGTGTGCTGTGTGAGTGTGTGTATGGTTTCTAGAATAATAAAACCAATTAAGCATGAAGTAAATAACACTAACGGAGGGCGAGTTATCTTTCTGGAAATGTATGCTGCCTGCCGGGCGCACGCGACGCCGTCGGGGACGCCGGCCGGGACGCACCAAAGCGGGCGGGGTTGCTGCCTTTGCGGTGGGCTCATGGCTGATCCCTGGTGTTAGCTGATGAACTAGGAAAACTACTCCGACCAATCAAAAGAAGAAAAACATTTCCTTTACCTCTATAAAGGAATCTTACGATCCAGCGATGTTTCAGTTTGAAAATATAATTATAAAAAAATAATAATAACAATGATCACTTGTATAAAATACTTATATCGGAAATAACTTTTGACTAAGAACATATTGACTGAAAAAACACCCTCACACAAAAAACCATATGAACATATCCTAAAAATTAACCTAAATTTAGAGACCTAACACGTATCTACCTGCACCACATATTAACAGAATCAAAAGGTCAGTTGAAAACTATACTTTGAACTGGAATTAGCTTAAATTCAC
>JABUQX010032829.1:27500-29088 GCA_015478945.1 Trachelipus rathkii
TATATATATATATATATATATATATATATATATATATATATATATATATATATTATATTATATTATATATAATATATATATATTATATAATATATAAATATTATATATATATATATATATCAAACTATTCCGGCAATCCGCGATGTTAAAATCAAACATTCACACCGCATCCGCATTCGCGGAATGTTAAAATCAAACATCCGCATCCGCATGCGCATCCGCATCCAGATGTTACCTGCATCACTATATATATATATATATATATATAATATATAATATATATATATATATTAATATAATATATATATATATATATATATATATATATCAGGGTTGGTTATTCACAAAGTACTTGTACTTGTACTTGTACTTAAGTACATTTTTTGAGTACTTGTACTTGTACTGTCTGCAGTTTCTAAAACCAACTGTAACTTGTACTTGTAAGTTGAACTTGTATGTTAGTACATTGAACTTGTTTCCGTATTTGCAAGTACTTTTTTGTTTTTAACTTGCCAAATATTTTTTTCCTTTTTATCATTTTCCTACGTATTGATATTTTTTATTTTTTATAAATGTATTTTAAATAAATTTCCATTTTGAATGTAAATCAGCCATATTTTATATATATATATATATATATAATATATTAATTAAAATCAAATCAAAATATAAATATCTAAATGTTTTCTTGAAAATTATTCAATTCAAACGTATTTAGATTTCTATATAATATATTATATCAATCATCATCATCATCATCAACCACCTTTTTTTTTCCCAAGACTGGGGGTAGGGTGCGTAACATACCAGAAACAGAAAAGTAGTAAAGAATATGACAAGTCGAAAAGAATGCCCAGCCTTACCGCCCCTTTATGCCTAATTAGTGGGAACCGCCGCACAGAAAATCCACCCTAGAGGTTCACGGGACCGTGACGGACTCTCCATTATGGCATCTAGCCAATGTGGGGTTCATCCTTGGCCCAGGTGGCCACAACCATACACCCTCTCCAATCCTGCTATTTACTTCTATTATGCACTTTTTCTCGCCCCTGCCAAACTCACATTCACCTACTCCAGACATTCTTTTGCTGACTCAATCCACTTTTTTCTTCGGTCTCGCCACCAGTCGATTCCCAGCACACTCAACCACTATACATCCACTTAACCAAAACCGACTATCATCCATTCTTTACACATGACCAGAACATCTAAAATACTTGCATTTTATTCTCATCATTTATCCTTCTTCATACCATACAAATCTGAATACGTTCATTCCTCATTTTATCAATTCTTCTCACACTTAATACGCCCCCCTTAAGATTGTCCATCTGACAACATTGTTACTTTAGATCTATACTCTTATTCCAGACCATAGTCTTAATACTATACATTAACACAGGTAAAAACTTACCATCACGCTAGACACTAGCGCACTCAAGACTTAGTCTCTTTACATCCACCTAGGATTTTTAATTTCACCAGCCTCCTTCCTGCAATTCACAACTTAAATACTAACTCGGCACAATCCGTTCCCTTTCGTCAACATATATGATATAATATATATATATATATATATATATATATA
>JABUQX010032830.1:17500-20000 GCA_015478945.1 Trachelipus rathkii
TAACTACCTTTTAAAGGATAAGTTCCTAGATTTAAACTTTTTATAATATTTTTAAAGGTGTGAAGCTCTTTTATTACAATACAGTTTTATTTTGACTCAATACAGTTTTATTTTGATTTCCTCAAATGTGTTCGGATCAGGGATGGCACGAAAAAAATCAAATTAAAAAAATCAACTGATTTTTTTACTGCCTGATTTTTAAAAAAAGAATCAAATTTTTCGTGATTATTTATTGATTTTATTGATTTTTTTGATTTTTTTTATTTTTTTTATATATATTTTTTTAATTTTTTGGTATATTTAAGTGATTTAACTTCAATATAAATAGTAAAAAATTAATAAATATAAACCAAATTTGGAAGTTTTAATATATTTTTATCAATTTTCAACAAACTATTGACATTGTAAGCCGTAAAGTCTGTAACAAATTCTTTAGTGTTTAGACTGTTTTAATTGTTTCCATGTAAGATTTTTGAAACCCAGAAGTCAAGGGCCTAGGAGTTAAAATTAAAAATTAATGGCCAGATGGAAAAGGATAATATATAATTGTTTTATGTAATAATGTCGCTAAATAGATATGTTAGGCCCGTATTATGAATATTGTCTACAATTTTAGCACCTTATATATAATATATAATAACATAAGATATGCTGGAAATGAGGGCGCAATGTTTAATTTAAAGCATACTCGAGGAGGATAGATTTTTGGACATTTGAGGATTAAGAATAGGCTATGGAGTGATCAGATAGGCCCATTGCGGCTCTAAAAGAAATTACTCTTAATTTATTATTTTTATATTATGGGATTGACTGTCGGACATTCTAGAAGGGGATCAAATGCATAGGATCATTATAATTAATTAATTTTTAATTGGTTTGATTGGACAAGTCAAAAAAGAATCATGCGATTTCTTAAGTATATATCATATATATATATTTATAAATTATGTAGTTGACTGGGACATTCTAGAGGGGCCAATGTGGCTTTTTAATTATTATTTTTAATTAATTAATTATTTATTGGTGATTGACTGGGACAGAATCTAGATATGCCCATGCGGACTTCTAAATATTTATTTCTTATTATTATTTTATATTATTATGAGTTAACTTGGAACATTACATAATGAGGGGCCAATTGCGTCTTCTAATTATTAATTTTTTAGGATTTATTGACTGGACAGTACTATAAAAAGGACCCATGCGGCTTCTTAAAGTATTTTCAATATATTATGAGTTGTACTGGGACATTTCCGAGGCTCAATGAGTTTCTTAATTATTATTTTTAAATTATATAATTTAATATTATAATATACTATTTGGTTGGACCGGGACAGTCTTAGAATAGACCTATGTCGGTCACTTCTTAAAGTATGCTTATTCTTAATTATAATTATTTTATTAATGGGTTGACTTGGACTATTCGAGAGTGGCCAATGCGGCCTCTCAATTATTAATTTTTTATTGGTTGACTGGACAGTCTAAAAAAGGAACCATGCGGCCTTCTAAAGTATTATTCTTTATTTTTTTATAGTTAACGGAACCATTCTTAGACTCTAGAGGCGATCAATGCTGTCTTCTTAATTATTATTTTTTAATTAATAATATTATTGTTTGACTGGACAGGTCTAGATAGCGCCCATGCTGCTTCTTAAGTATTATTTCTTATTTTATGTATTTATTATGTGTATGGGACATTCTAGGAGAGCAATGAGGTCTTCTAATTATTAATTTTTATTGGTTGACTGGGACAGTCTGGAAATAGTTCACCATTGCGCTTCTTAATTTATTATTGCTTATTTTATTATGAGTTTGAACTGGGACATTTCTAGAGGGGTCAATGCGGCTTCTTAAATTAGTTAATTTTTAAATTTATTAAGTTATTTTGTGTTGACCTGGGACAGTCTAGATTTAGGGCCCATTACGGTTTCTTAAGTATTACTTCTTATCTTATGTTTAATCTTATATGAGGTTGACTGGAACATATATTAGATGGCGCCGCCAATGCGGCTTAATAATTAATTTTTATTGTTTGACTGGGACATTCTAATAAAGACCATGCGGTCTTCTTAATATAATATTCTTATATATTATGGGTTGGACTGGTGACTACTACTAGAGGCGTATAATGCAGCTTCTTATTATTATTCTTAATTATTAATTATTATTTGGTTGACTGGGACAGTCTAGATAGGCCCATGCGGCTATACTGAATTTATTATTCTTAATTTATTAATTCAAATTAAATGGATTTATGACATCGAGAGCTCAATGCACTTTTTAATAAATAATTATATTCTTTAATTATTAATTATAAGTTGGTGACTGGGATAATCTAGGTAGGCCCATGTTGCTTCTTAATTATAAATTACTATTCCATGTAATTACATTAATTATTATTAAAAATTATCTCTCTTAAAAATCTTTAATCTTAATTTTTTATGGGTTTATATAGGACGCACTCTTATGTGGATTCTTCTCTTCTTTACTGTTCTCTTAA
>JABUQX010032830.1:25000-30843 GCA_015478945.1 Trachelipus rathkii
ACCCTCCTGTCCAGTCGTGATCTATTGATCTATATTGATCATTGATCTATTGATCTATTGATTCAAGTCAAATTTTTACTAAAATTTTCAAGGTGTTTTACATACCCTAAAGCAGTAAATCAGTAAATCAAAACCACCATCCAACCACCCTCCTGTCCAGTCGTGTGATCCCATTGATCTATTGATCATTGACTTTGGCTGATCTATTGATCTCAGAAGCCTTCATATTTTTACTAAAATTTTTACGTTTACATACCCTAAAAACAGTAAATCAAAATCAGCAAATCAAACCACCATCCAAACTACCTTCCAGTCCAGTCGTGATCTTTAGTTGATCTGATGATCTATTAATTCACTGACTGGGTTGATCTATTGTTCTCTGCATCACATTTGAGTATCACTATGGATTAAATGCTAACATAAAATCAAGTTCTTTATACAAAGATCAATCAATATATGCCACGTAACAAAGTTTCCATATTAATAAAGCTAACATTTAGCATCATCTGAATTAAGAATATAACCCACAACGACATACCTTGACACATCTTAAGCGCAACTGTTAAACAAAGGTCCAAACTTATCAACAGCAAAAGTAACTAACAATTCATACAAAAACACTTATTCATACCTTGTCAAACGTATCTCTAACTTAACAATGTTAATTTCACAATAACATGGTAATATTTAATTTAGCACTTAATAACCTTGTCTTTAATTATGATACAGACAGCTTTGTTACAATTCCAAACAAAGTTTTCACATTAATAAAGCCAACATAGCATTATAGAAACTGTTAATATAATAGATATAACGACAAACTAATACAATTCATAAGAATAAACTGCTAACATTAACAAAGGTCCAAACTTATCAACATTAAAAAGTAACTAACAAGACATACAAAACATAATCCATTCGTTAATTTACCAAACATATCACTAATTATTATTTAATAAGAATTTTACATTAATATTAGCATTATTTACCAAACATATCATAACCTTACCTAACCAGCATAATACCTAATGGTTAAAGACAAACAAAGTAAAGTTCAACCCGTGGTAAGTTTTAAACCCGTGAACATAACATACTGAACAACACACAAACAAACTGCACGAATAAACAGCCATTTGGCCAACAAGTTATCCAATAAAGCGAACATATGAGGGAAGTGTAAAAACAAGTTTTCATTTTTATAAAATATAATTTTCATTGAAAAGAGCATTATATAAATATATAAAATATATAAATACATAAGAAACATGTTATTTAAATATATTAAGACCAATTAATAGAACATAGGATTCAACATAACTTGGGTACGTTTTATATATCTCTCTAAAGATTCACCACCCTTTAAAGGATATAAGTATAAATGCCTTCAGCAACACTAAACCCTTTGACGTATGTCGATTCAGCAGCACTCATTCTCTCATACAAGAGAGAAGCAAACTCATCCAAGCTGATAGTTATTAACGCACTCCTGTATACAGCATTATACGGGAAACCACATATTTCGGTGTAAATATCATAGATTACACCGTGTGCTATATGTATGGAGTCTCCGCATGTCGCTCATCTTGAAGCCGCATAACTCGTTTTTATTTCTAGTTAATGTTGTAATATTTTCAGATGTTCGAACTGAGAAACCTATACACGTATGTAGCCGAAGGTCACACAATCGATGGGTTTCAGTAGCTGCGTACAAGGGTTTTAATATCGTCACACGACAAGAACACAACGTCATTCTATTAGAACCCCTTACGCTGTCTTCCAGTTAGATATTTCACTAAGCGTCGATCCATCAACACACACTTATCTTCTACCCATGCTGCTGCGATGTTGATAATCTTGATGAATCCATCAGCACAAATGAATAAGGGTCTATTATTTGATCTTCTGGCAGGGGAATACAAGCAATGTAGCGGTCGCCGTTCGGTTTACGATTAAATATAAATGACAAAATCGTTAGGAATAACGAAACTCCCGTGAAGATATCAGCAACAAGCGTAGAGATGCGAGAAGATGTCATCGTTCAGCACAGCGAAAAATATCCTACTGAAGAAAAATAGAGTGTGGCGAAACAATCCTTTAAATGTAATGAGATTCTTTTTTTCAACCAATCAGAAGAAAGTAAACAAGAATACGTCACACGAACGAACCACATCAGTTCAAAAGGGTATATTAAAGCTAACATAGCATTACCAGAACTAAGAATATAATGTACAATGGCAAAACCTAACACACCTCTACGCACGAATAAACTACTAACATTAACAAAGTTCCATACTTAACAACAGTAAGTACCTAGCACAGCGTACAAAACGTAACCTATTCACACTTTTTTCAAGCATATCTTCAACATAACGTAATCAAATACTTACGACAATACCGCCGACTACGCCCACTTTCTATTTATATCTGATAACGATACATAAAGATGGAGTTTTATATACTAATCCAGTGGACAGGCGCGGTTATAACAGCGCTTACACACAAAGATTACAGTTATCATATGAACTAAGAATATAATGTATTCAACGACAAACCTAACACAATTTACACACGTTAACAAAGCTCCACACTTAACACCAGTAATTCGACACGGGGATAAACGGGTCGATGCTCGTCATATTTGCAGGTTAATGTTAATTTGCTGATCATTAGCAACAAAATTTATTTAATTCAGTCTAAATGATCGACCGCGCTGCTTGACCGTAAACATAACAAAGTTTTATTCAAACATAACATAAAATGTTCTTGAATGTGCTCGTACCAGGTGCCGTTTACTGGCCAGCAAATCAGTAAACAGTAACAAACCATCAACTCCTTCAATCCCAATTTCATTTATCTTTTTGGCTATTGATCCATTGACATGTCATATTTTCGAGTAATCACTGGCTAACATATAACGTCAGTTCTTCATATATCGGTCGCATCATATGCTGGAATGTAATGTTATTACAAAGCTAACATGGGTTCTGGGCTACCTGAACTAGCAATATACGTGCACGACAAAACCAACATTACCAGTATACAGCGAATAAATACCAACATTAACAAACCCGCACTGGGTAAAGCACCTAACACTTCGTACAAAATCCTAATTCCACACTTTTTCGCTAGTCTCTAACAGACACGCCAATTTTGACGATTAACATCGGGCCATTTAACAAAAATTAAAGATAACTCCTTGTAAACTAACATCACATGATCAACGGTGCATGCATCACCGTTATTATCAACTCGTAATATTTAACAAAATTATCGCACTCAACTGAATATCACCTATATCCCTAACGAATAATTGTAAAATAACAAAGTTTTTTAACCAAACATAAAGATGTAAATAAACAAAACTTTTATTCCTTTGTAGGATGTAAATAAGGTCTTGATTAAAAAATGACATTGGACAGAATATCTTCTACTACTGATTTTTTAAAAGAAAACAAAACAGTAAATCGCGGGAATCGTACCACCCTGATCTCAAGAAACTTCTTGAGCTTCATCTTGATCGTTTATGATACCTTATTGAACTACAACAAACATTCTGAGCGGTTTCAGGTTCTCTTGGATAACATCAAAATAAGTTTATGGTTTCGATCTAAGAATAAGCTGGGCGAGTAACAAAGTTTTAGCATCACAAAGCAACATAACAGGCCCTGAACTAAGAATATATGATTTCAGCGAAAACCGCAACATACAGCCAGCCTAGAATCCAACATCCTGAAAATTCCTACTTATCAAAGTGCTGTAAAAGAAGAATAAAGTCAAGTATAATAATACATATCTCAATTTTTTCCGCATATCAGCAACAGGTAAAGACGTATTATCAACAAAATCCTTTAACAAAGTGACCAATCTATCAAGGATACCAGCATCTAGGAGGGGTAAGGCCTCAGCCCTTCGGGCTGAGGCCTAAAACCCGCTTACACCCCCTTCGGGGTACCCACTCCTTTGGCAAGTACATCCCCAGTTTTCTCCTGAGGTGATGTGTTGCTTTAGATATTCTTGGTTAATGAAAACTGTTTATTCGTAAGGTAGGTACGTTATGTTAAAATATACTATGTAACAGGAAATTAACACTGATTTGTCAGAGAAATGGTGAGTTTTTGTAGGATATTACTGTGTTAACTGACGATGATGTGTTAGAAACGTGAGCTTAGGTTAAGTTTTTGTTGAGTAATGTCAGGTTTGCCCGAGAATTTGCTAATGTCTACGTTTATTCATAGTTCAAATGATGTTATACTCGAGAGGGGTGACACTTTGATGAAGATATGGTCAATTCATAGTTCGAGATGCTGGTATCTTTGATAGATTGGTCACTTTGTTAAGGGATTTTGGTTAGATAAATACGTCTTTACCTTTGCCGATATGTGGGAAAAGTGGAACATATTGAGTATTAGCGACTGCGCCATTTTACCTTTTGATGGTAGGGAATTTTCAGGATGTTAGCGGATTATTCATACGCGAGGTATGTTAGGTTTGCATTTGGATATTATATTCTTAGCCTGAGGCTATGATATATAAGAATTTTTTATTGGATGCTAAAACTTGTTGCTTGAGCGCATATATTCTGCAGGTCAGTATAAAGAACTTTATTTTTATGTTATGTTTATCCAAAATGATACTCGAAATATGATTTGAATCCATAGATCAGATAGATCATAGGCGGATGGGTGGGTAGGGGACTGCAGGGATGTGGCTGGAGGGTAGCTGGATTTACTGATTTACTGCTTTTAAAATCTGTAAACTATTACGCTTTACTGATATTTTATTCAAAGAACTTATTTTTATGTTATGTCAGGATAAAAAAAAATTTATTTTTATGTTATGTTTGGTTAAAACTTTGTTATGTTCGCTGGAGATTATGATATTTAGACGAGATTATGTTGAATTTTTTTTTGTTAAATATTACAAAGTTGATGTAAAAATTTGGTACGTTAGTAAGCATTATATTCGTTGTCAGTATGATGATTGGGGACAGGGTTATGCTAAATTTTTGTTAAATACTATGTTAATAAAATTAAGATTGATATGTTAGAGATATGTTGAAAAAGTGTGAATAGGTTACGTTTTGTACGGAGTGTTAGGTACTTTACTGTTGTTGAGTGCGGAAGTTTGTTAATGCTAGTAGTTTATTCTCGTATGTATGGTGTGTTAGGTTTGACATTGTACATTATATTCTTAGTTCAGGTTATGTTATGTTAGCTTAATTAATGTGAAAAGCTAGCATATATCTGATGGTTATATATAAAGAACTTATTTTTGTGTTATGTTTATGCGAAATGATACAAAATATGATATGAATCAACAGATCAATAGATCAAAGTCGTGGTGGAGGAGGAAGATGGTTTTGATTTATTGATTTACTGATTTTACAGAGCTTTGAAACTTCATAAACCATTACAAATTTTTACTATGATATTTATTCAAGAACTTATTTTTATGTTATGTTTGGATAAAACTCTGTTATGTTTACAGTTATCTGTTGGTCTGTATGATGGATCAGACAAGGTTATGATAAACTTTTGTTAAATATTACTGTGTCAAAATAAAATTAACGTTAATATGTTAGAGATATGTTGGAAAAGTAGGTGTAGGTTACGTTTTTGCATGCAATGTTAGTTACTTTACTATACTGGTGTTAAGTGTGAACCTTGTTTTAATGTTAACAGTTTATTAAAAAAGTTGTGTTAGGTTTGTCGTTGTACACTATTTTCTTAACATGACGCCATATTACTTTATTAATGTGAAAACATTGTTATGCTAGCATATATATTTGCTGATTAGTATATAAAGAACTCATTTTTTTGTGCCATGTTTTATTGAAGTGGCAA
>JABUQX010032831.1:0-42500 GCA_015478945.1 Trachelipus rathkii
TTGGGTTCGTTTAAATGCGCGTGAGAATCGTTTCGTTTTTTTAACAAAAAGATGCTCATTTCCTACGAAGAAAAAAGGAAATAAATATTACACGAATTTTCTTTTTTATCGTAATAAAAATAAGAAAACTATTTTTTAAGGAAAACATCTGATATCTTTACCATTTAAAGAAATTAATAAAAATTTTCATACGTGAGAGTGTCACTTTTATTTGTCGTATAAATAATAAACAAACACTCAAATGATAAAAATTCTACAATATAACGTTGATTGGTTAGTATCAGTTTTTCACAGCAAATAATTTCCACGTTGGACTAGTTCATTTATTATCATATTGACGCGTGGCCGCTAGGGTAGAAATCCACTGTTATCATATGATATGGATAACAAAACACATGGCTTGAATATGTAGCGTTTACGGTATATTATGTAATAGGTAATATTATTATAGTAACGGGAAAACTGTTGTATTTTATATAAATCGTAGAAAAAAGTGACTTTGTATTAATTATAGAGATCTTATAGCGTTGTTGCGGAAGATAGAGTTATAGGTAGAATGAATTTTGGCAGCGTGTGGCGATATACGCTCTATACTAGTATCGCTGTGAGTAAGATGAGAGATGGTCGGAGAAAAGACGAGACGGAGAGAACCCAAGAAACGTATAATCGATAAGGATTAGTATATCGCTCGTGAGTCAGTTATGTTTGTGAATTCGCAAAGTGAAGACTCAACATATACATATACCGTGCTATCTAAGAGACCGAGGAGCGCGAGCCATAGAATAATGTACGTAGAGAATTTATGGTCCGGTGTGTGTCGGTAGAAAGGAGAGATGTGATTTGTTTTCCGACCTGTGAGGCTCCATTTGGTTGCAGATAGCCAATCACATTGTACGAAACGCTAATCCTTAACCATAGTGAGAACTCCTCACAGTCGCTCACCCGGTTACCTGTAAGCCCTCTATAACGCGGTAGAACTTAATATCTCTAATCGCTAAACTCGCAGACCGAAGTTTACCTACCTTCTTAACCATATACGCCAACCTTAACACGTGACCATGGAGGACCTTTACTTTATATCCTAATCTTTCGTACCTTAAACCGTATACTCTCAATAACTGCTTTTCCATTAATTCCATGCCTAACCATGTATACGCTACATCCCTAACCCCTAACCACCCAACCCTCCAAACAGCTCTAAGGGCGAGTAACAATATACGCTTAGACCTGAAACACTTATAACACATAACAAGTAGAGCCTATAACCTATACCTTAACCTTAAAACCTAACCCTAACTCATTTAAACTAACTCATCATAACCTAACACCGTAAACTCATAATATCACTGAACCTAACCCTAAACCTAATAACCAACCTAAATTCTTAACACTAAACCTATACTCATTAACCGTAACCTTAACCTATGAGCAGCTTAAACTAACTTAACCTTATAACCTGAACACTACCTAAACCTACCTTTAAACCTAAATCCATACATAACCTAACTATTAATATCCTAACCTAACCAACCATAAACACTAATCATAACTCTAAATTACTCTTAAATCCTAATATAACCTAAATACCGTATAATCCAGATATATAATACCTAACCTATACCTTAACCTTATATACCTCAATGGCCCTGAGAGCTTTCCTAAATCGCATAAACAACACATAAACCCTAATTGCGCGTGGAAAACTACCTCATAAACCTAATACCTAACCTTAACCTAAACCTAAACCAAAGTTCACTAGCGTTTTTTTCTACGTAGTACAGGTTTTTAACTCTTTTTAATAATTTAACGTGGTATTATTTACTCCTTATTGCTACATTTTGCGTTGAAAAATATAACTGTTTTATTACTCCGAATGAAAACTATACGAAACGCGATTTTATATTATACGCATTAAAATATTGTACGGATATTTTAGAATACTCATGCAGGTTATTGCAAAGCTCAAAATTTAGATAAAAATTTAATACAAAAATATTAGCAAAATTTAAATAAATAAAACGTAGTTTAACTTTTATATAGACTCTTGAAAAATGGTGGGGAATCGAACCCCGGTCTCCCGCGTGATATATATATATAGTGATACTAGAACCCGCGTTACCTACTGTTAGTTGTGAACGTGCTATTATGATATCAGTTACTTATAATTAAACGTACTACTCCATCACTCAAGCGGTAAATAGCGTAGCGTAGACGAGAACATCAATACAATAAACGATTTATAACATCATAAGTTTATCGGTCACGCATATAGAATACATAAATAGATGTTCTTAGGGGCGAAATTATTTTTGTTTTTTTGTGATAGAACTCCATCTCAACGCGAACGTAAACCGCGTTTTTTGCGTCAAAAAAGGTATCAAATTTGTTAAACGATATCTCGCGTAAGTTTAACCTACGCCTAATCTAACCTAACCTAAACGTTAAGCCTATATCTACGTGAGATAAAGAATTTAAATTTTGTTTTAGATTTTGCTAAAGAAGCACTACAACTTCGGTACTCAAAAGTTCTCAGAGAGGCCTTCGCGTTAACTGAAACGAGGGTATACCAGCAGGTGAGGGATATAGCTTGGATCTCCAGTTTACTCGTCAGACGTAAATGAGAGAAGCACGCTCTCTCTCACGTGATCGCAAAATAACCAAGATGAGCGTGCTGAGTGTTTGCTCTCAAAACACACTCTCCAGTCTCGGCGGGGTGAGAGAATTAGGTCTATCTTATCACTCGTAGGATCGCCGAGCAAATCCGGGAGCTAGACGAGAATTAAACGTATTCCTCCTCTTTCTGACTCATATAATATTAAACCCTTTCGGGTATATTACTTTATAATTTTTTTAGAAGAATTCATAATACGAAACAGTTATTTTATAAAGACTCACTAATTATACTTTCTACTGTGATAAGAAGAATATTTTATAAAAAAGTGTCTTAAAAGTTAGTTCATCTACAGAATCAGTGTCTTAGTAGCTAATCTGATTCTATGTTAATCTGTTATTTTGATCTATATACCTAGTTTTATTATATATCCTGTGCAAAAAATTTTACCGAGTATATGTTCAAAACAATAGATATTTCTCCTCTTTCTCCGGACAGATTCGTATAGCCTGCGTAATGTGATGTCTTACGGAGGCATATAGGTTTTTTTGAGTTTGTTGTTTCACTTTACGTGAAATTAAAGTTTATCAGGTGGTTCACGCTGTAACTCTCAAATCTAACGGCGAATGAAATCGTTATTAAGGTTTTCACGTGCAGGAGAAGACCCTACGTGGAACCATTGGGTAGGTTCAGAGAGCATATATATATATATGGGTGTAATACCCAACTCCGTTCTTACAGCGGTTCAGAAGGAGGACGTTAAATGCAAAATCATACTTTCTATTAAAACCGAATACTATACGCGTAAGACTTTTTCTAGGTTCATTTAGTGTATTCTTACGATGGGTAAAGTTTCGGGTGCATTATGTCGACACCTTAACAATCTTCACGCGAAAATCGCTATGAACGTTACCGCATGAAACAAAAGAGGCAGTTCAATTTGAAATAAGTTGAATAACATACATACATATATAGTGAATATACTGTGATAAGTCAATCAATTGCTTTCTTAAAAGATTGATATGAAGCTAAAGAATTGGATTTCTATTAGTATGAGCTTTAGAGTATATCTACGTGATGTTAAGGATATTCTTTTTATATAAATTATGAAAATCAATTTAGATGTAAGCTAAAAACTTTACTCTGACTATACCTCGCATGAATATCGGTGTATAATTTCCACGCGAAACCTACGTGAGAATTATTTCCGAGATACATAAATTATAAACACGTATTTATTAACGTTGAATAAAAATGGTGAAAGTCGTTTTGAAATTATATTTTACTCGCGTATTAAAATTTTATGTCAAATTAGCAATTTAACATAATATTTTCAGTTTGAGATAGAAGCATGATCTTTCTAATTTACATAATCAAATAATGTTACGTAAGTACGTTTGAAAGTTTTTAATTTAACCCGAACCTCACGGTTAAATTATTTTGTTATGGTAGCTTTACCAGCACGAATTACCCACGATGGGGTTTATGTATTTATATGTTCAATTTAAATACCTTATTCTAACGTCTTAAAAATACATTTACGTTAAAAATAAAAATTTCTTCGCTTGATTAAGGTTTTTTCTATTGTAGAGAATATTAAGCGTATATCTGCGATATGGTAGATTCATTTTATGTTATTAATAACAAAATTATCTCACTTGTAAGTAGGTATAATTAATTTCCAAAGGTACGTTAACCCAAATGATCTCCGTGCATATTGTTTTATATAGTTTCCGCACGAAGACCCACGTGAATTTATGTTTATAAACCAATATAAAAATTTTGATACGCGGTCATAAGATTTAATTTTCATTAAGATTTAATATTACACGTAATAGGTTTATTTACCTATGAAAACATTAGCTGATATATTATACGTGAGTTAAAAGAGTTCTGTATGTATTAAATACTAATTAACCTGTCACGTAAAGTAACGTTAGAAAGTTTGTACTCAGAACCTTCACGATAGAATATATTTGTAATGTAGCTTTTCAGTCACGATTATACATACGTGGATTTATGTTTATATCATCAATAAACCAAATTTAACGTCAAAAAAGTAAAAGAAAACATTTCGTAAAAATATTCTCGCGTAAGGTTTTCCTTTTGGAGAATTAAGCGTGTTTATCTACGTATGGTAGATTCTTTTTGTAAATACAAAAATCTCACGAAGAGTAAATTTCAAAGGTACGTACGTAACCAAAATCTTCACGAGTGCATATTTTTTATATATTTTCCGATAATTCATACGATAATTAAGAAAAACTTCAATAAACAAAATTTTCATACGTCAATAAAGTTATCAAAAAATTTCATAAAGATAATTACTTCCCGTAAGATAAGGATTCTTTTGTTAAATTACGAAAATCTCACCGTATTTTTAATTTATGGTTTGCAAAGTACGCAACCGAAACCTCGCGGTGAATATCGATGTTATAATTCCAACGCGACTTTAACCTACGTGGAGTAATTTATGTTTATAACCAGTAAACAAGATATCTTTTTGGTAAAATACAAGAACCTCACGTTAAAGTACAGATTTGAAAAGTTTTGTTAACGAAACACTCTACGATTTTAAAGTATTCTCTCTATAATGTAGCTTCGCAACGATACAGTCCTACCGTGGGGAATTTATGGTTCTATAATCAATAACTCTGAATTCATTAAAACGTCAAAAAAGTAATCACAATTTCGATAGTAAATGAGCAATACTCGCGCGGAAGGTTCTTCCTTCCTGGAGAATTTAAGCGATATACTATACATAACGTTTATGGTAATTCTTTCTTCTAAATAACAAAAACTCTCAACGTTGGCAGTAACTTCTTATAAGCGCTCACAGTATACCACAAAACCTTATCTCACGTTGCATATTGTTTTAGTATCAAAGTGTATTCCTGCTACGTGCGGAATTATGTAGCTCTATAACCACTATCAACCAAGTGTTCATCGTCAAAAAAATGAGTCATCCCGACCTGAGAGATGTGTTCAGTTCGAAAAGCAATATCTCGACGTATAGGTGTCTAAAAAGATCGCTTTTGTATAATACGAAATTATAATAATTTCATCTGTAAGTTTACACAACGAAAAAACCTCACGTAAGCGATATATGTTTATCACCCAATAAATTGAAAATCCTTATACCTTTGTAGAGAGAAAGGATTTTACACGCTTTCATAAGTGAGAATTAAAAACTCTCACTCTCGCTTACCCGGGGTTGTATTCTATTGTAACTACTTATTGATAGTCTGTTATATTGTGAGCGAGAGTTTAAAGATTCTAATTTTGGTAAAGTTTCTCATTTCCTGTGTTGGAATTCGTAGTATTGCAAGAATGGTCAACCAACATGAGGACTGCTTGAATTTGTTCATTGATTAACAAGCTTTGGATTCATCAAAAATTCTCCTCTCATAGTACTTTTTAAAGATATAATCGCTTATTAGAGGCGTGTCTTTTGCATATTGGAGTCATTTATAAAGGCTATATTCTAACGTAATAGCAGAATTAAAGAATAGTATATTATAGTTTAAATGCAAAACAACAATCGTTAACACAATTAATTTTTTTGGTCAAGAAAAGGACACATTACAAAGAACCCAAACCGTGGGAAGAGATTGTAATAGTTTATAACATTTTAAATTATATAAAACATAAATATCTTATCGTAAATAATAGAGTGTATATTTATCAGAGTTTCTGGTGTAAAGTACAAAACATTTAAAGATTAACTGATAGGATAATAACATCTATATAGTTTTTCATATTTATCCTGTGCAGCCAACATGAAATATACCACATAATATATTGTCTCTCTCAGACACGAATGGAGATTGAGAATACGTGCTTTAACTAGTACTCGATTATACCAACAGATTCTATATCATGCAGAGACAGACCTCTTTCTCTTTCTAATGAGAGTTGACCCCTGTGTGCTGCTCTATAGTTATCTCGTTCTTCTGTCCAATATTCAGATTGTATACGATATCGCCGTATGATGGACTTATCGCGTGTTACGTGGCTACTCGAGAAATTTCTTCTCCATAGTCAACTATAAACCATATATGTTACTTGTCTATACACAAATCGAGCGATGGATTTCGCGTTTAACCAGTTAAATTTTAGTGAGATTACAGCTCCGCGAAGAAGTAAGTCGAGATAAAATCATTCGCTCATTTTTACATAAATTATACTTTCGTCGGAGGTTCAAATTAATGTATATATAATTCTCGACAATAATCAATACTACAATCTCAAATATATATCTTGAGCGACCGCCGTAGTCATAGATCTATCTGCTCGCTGTCGTATGTATGTGTTGAGACTCGTATAACTTCGAGTGCCTTCTCAGCTCAAGAATTCACATCGATTCGTAAAATGTATTACCTCACTCTACAATCCGTGATCTCGCGAGAGTATTAGATCACTATATAGTGATGCGCCACGCGCAGTTGACTGAGGAGTCAGCGGGTTTTACATTCTGGAGATCGACGTGCTAATATTCGCAACCACTTACGCTGTCGGTAATATGCCTCTATATGAGACGAGCCTCTTGCTTCAGCTCTCTTTTCTTTTAATTAAGTTAAATTGATATGTAAGTTTGCTGGTTAGTTGATTTCTATGCACATAATCAATATATGCGATGTCTAGTTTCTATAAAACTCAGTATGGTGGAGTTATGATCACAAGACCGAGACCAAAATTCGTCTTCCGAGAAGCCTTCTTTACCACGATTTTTCAGTATTATTCACCTTCCATTTTGTCAATAATTAAGTTTTATCAGAAACCTGCCAATGAAGGCAATAGTCTCAGTGATAGAGATTACAAGTGTGTACGTGCGGAAGTATAATAGGCGTTATTATATATATTGGAACGTATTCAATCGCGCATGGGCGAGGACTTTCTTATACAATTATGGTTCATTTATTTATTTGCCCCACAGCGGGACATAATATTCTCATCATCGCATCTCCTAAGTAATTTTCATTTATAATAACTCGTATATAGTGTTAAAAGCAAGTCTCGAACTCAACCTCTTTTCATTACCTATTTATCTTCTACAGCTAATAAATAACGCAAAACGGGAGCTACACAATATTTTTACTACATAGATATCGAAAGCTGTTAGAACACAAAACGCACATATTTAATTCCCAATAAGCTATGATTGGGAATTACATCACTTGGTGCAACACTCTTATCATCTCCATCCTATACACATCGATCAGCATGATTGGGTACCCGCAGAATACGAATACAGCGATTTACTCGATCATATAATAAAATAGGAAAGCGGATAATCACAAATTTCACCAGTATAAGTGTGATATGATTTCACCTCTTACTCGACACAACCCTAATAATACAAACCTTTATGTTTAGTAACATCAATTTTACTTACTTACGACTCCCTTCTTGATTATGTTAACTATTTACCAAGTTTATTACCACTCAAAAAGATCTCTTGTAATAAGTTAATGCTACCCATTTGGCTTATTTATCTTAATTGTGCGTAGTTAATTTCGCCACATTCCCCGCAATACATAATATCGAAATTCACAGCCTTTTAAAAAACAGTAAAGGAAATAAATGAAATTATTTATTAATATTCATACTCTCATGTAAGTGAAAAACTACATATAACTTACTTACAGAGCGTGCATGGTCATGATAAGTGGTTATGACTCGGGTGTGAAAATTGACCATTTTCTTAATCCTTAAAATTCCATTTATATTATCTCTTGAATGATAAATGATTCGAAATGTGATAGATATTCTCGAGCTCTAATCACGGATATTAAAGAGTCTTATACCTCCGCAGCTGATCCTAAATTTCATTTGTAGACACCTCTCTTTAAGTGTATTCCATACTAACGCAACATTACCACTTATAAAATAGACATATGTTATATTACTCATAACTTATATATCTTGATGCAACCTTTATCAAGAGAGTGTGATGAATAAGTTAAATATAGAATAACTCAATTTTTGAATCAAAATATCAATAATATATAATAAGTATATACACGACATATATGTTTTTAATAAAATTCCATTAAATAATATAAATTGATACTTTTAAAAATTTATTAGTCTAAATAATAATAAAAATCCAAAACAGTTACACAAAACACTCGACACTCAATAAATATTTAATGTGAGTATAATATAAAATATAAACAGTAACTGTAATAAGTTATGAGATGAGAAATGAGTAATAACATAAAATACTAATAAATTATAAACGTAGTAATATATAAAAATAAAATTTATATTACTATAAATGCATGTGCCAAACATACTCCTAATACCAAAAGTTCAATAGATAATTAAAAATAAAGTTTATTAATAAGATGAAGTATGTCTCTTGGGGGTTAATTGTTTTCTCTCACTTAAATGACATTTAATGTCAGGAAGCATCGGATTATGACCGGGCCTTTGAGCAGGCTTTACTAATTTTGAGTGTATATATAATAACTCAAAAAAAATATATTAAACTCTACAATACTTGCGATGGCAACACGTAGCCTCTATTTTAAAAAATAAATAAATAAATCCCACATATACATAATTAATTGCTACGTGTAAAACAGAAATTCAATCTCTTTGAAATACCTCTCAAACATGAAAGCAAATTTAGGTATAACATTATTGTACTTATAATTTTAACATATTAATTGATGTAAATAACATTGGTTTAAGTTTAATTCTACTAAGTGCTATCCTTACTTACTGATAAGAGGCTTCACTGGATAAGACTCGAATATTCCATGCATCTATTATCGTAGTGAGCATTTATATATATAAGACCTTACTATATGATATTACATCATAATGACTCGATTATAGGAATTTTAATTGATTTAATGGTGATTAGCGACATATATAAATACATGTAATTCTTGTACCGTACATAGTTTTAAATTTTAAGTATCGGTAGTAGTATCTACGCCGAGGGTCAATACAGTAATATTGTTTTAATATCCTTATATTCTTGATCAAAATATATAGTTCAGACCTCAGTATTTACTTATTTACGTTCACATATTTTCTCACGTATGATCTACATTATCCGGCGTTTACACGTTCTTACTCAATCAATATATCATCAGTGTCTCTTATACACCCTTCTCTCAGACTCCTACATCCTTCTTTCATTCTCATTTACAATCTATATCCTTTGAACCCTATTCAATACTATTTACTTACCATATATATAATATAATTATATCTACAACATATTTAGCTTGTTCATTATCTGGTTGATCTCTGCCGGACTATTTTATCTCCCATATCTAGTCAATACTTATATCCTGTCGTTTCGTTTTAAATCTTAAAAATACAATTAAATCAAGTAAGTGTGGTGGTCTATAAATCTAGCGGAAAAAGTTCTACCATAGTAAAAGCTCGAGTCTTCTTCTTTTGATCTTTAAATTTCAATTGTTTTTTCTTCATTTGAGCAGAATTTCTGTGATACAATAATCTATTTTCTCTCCCTTTTCCCATGACATCTCTCTACCTTATAGCTAAACCCGTCCATCGGATGGTAGAAGAGTAACTGTCTTTCTCAACCGCTATCTTCCTCGCGACGCGATATCTTTTTCGCTTAATCCTTATTCTCATCATTTTTTTCTCCAAATAATGGCATTAGTCGATATGGTACCTATTCCAATGAGACAAGAAGTAAACGGAAATCCCTCTATAAAGCAGTAACATATGTCTGACCAGCGTCGCGGAGAATCCACGTACACCACCACTCTCATATCATTATGCCATATTCTCATCTCTCGGCCTTAAGTAATATCTAATACTTAATCTCTATACATATGTATATTCGTGTGTGCACTCCTCAATAGGAAGTTCCCTCCTAATATTATTAACACAGTTTCATATAGATATTATCGCGTTGTATAGGTTATTACCACGTTAGTCTCTCACTCGTCTTTGCAATTCCTCAATAACAGTTACTTTTTAATTTATTTAATTCCTCAAGTGTTCTCAGACAGATATTTGAGACTAGAGAGAATGAACATTCACATGTATAGAACTTATGCTCCCTGGCGTTTCACCAGGCACGTATCCGTCAAACAAACTTTCCTATATGCATGATAATATTCACGAGTTACTTTGTACATCCTTTTAGTGCAATGCACTTCCAAAGCGATTCCGACACGTCTTACAGACAATTAGGTTCGGAATCTTTCCGATCAACAAGAATTCGCGCTCCATACATGAGCTCCATTTTGTCTGTGAGAGTCGCTTAATGTTTATTACGACTTAGTAGACTTGGCTCTTGGGAACGAGGGACCTCACCCACTCTCTCTCGCTCATCCTCTCTATCTTGATAGACGACGAGATAAATACTTGCGACGATTTTCCTAGATTTTCTAGAAAACGTGACGGAAAATCCTAATAAGGCGACTCAACTCGCATACTCTCGCACATGAACCAGCAAAACCTATAATGGTCGGCGATCAAACTGGTATGCCCTCTGAGTACAGAGTGATTGGTTATGTGCAGAGTCTCGCTCTCAACAGACATTCGAGGTGTTCTCTAGAACAATTAAATCATCACATTACTATCATGAAACGGAACTCGTCTTAATTATACTGCGTGACACATTTTCTTGGACTAACAGAAGTGTAATATATTAATCTCTTCTCAACATGAAGAGCATTAATCTGAGCAACGTTACCAGTGGATAAAGATACGAATACGCAACCAGAATGCCATATTTATTACTATTGCAAATAGTAGGGTACTTAGACAATCATTGATTAAGATGAATGGGCTCCAATAAAGAAACGGTCTTCTTTGCACTCTTAACACCAAATTTTGCGGTCCAATACATAATGACTCAACTCTGATACTGCTACATATAATTTCCTCTAATCTGCGTTCTCAAATAATATTCTAAGTGTACGTATCCCTCTCAACTGACGATAGATGAAATGAGACTTCGTCTCTGAGAGTTAGAAGGATAAATCTCGCACGAGAAAACCACCCTACTAATTTTCTTCTGCTCGAAAGTCGGTCAACGATTGGAGTTTTATCAACAAGAATAGAAATAACTCTCTTCAGTATATTCTAATATATCGCTCAAAGTCCATCGTTTATATGAATAAGAAACTTGATTCTTCTTCGAGCAAATTGCTCAGCCTGAGTCTCTCTCATTATCTCATACTCTCACACCGAATAATTAACATCACCCTTTCTAGTTTATAGGATATATACACAGTACCAACTATCGTAGGACAATTTATAGAAATCTCTATATCGTTCGCTTAAAACAGACTTGCAATACACTAGACAATAGAGTTCGCTTTATATACCTGGCTATTAAAACACCGGACTTTGACTTTTCAATCTAATGACAAACCATCGTCGTGAGTACTATCTCGCGCACCATGCAAAACTAACACAGTGTCGGTGTATACCCTCGGCTTCGAAGTTTGTAGCTCAATGCAGCTCTCTCTGTCGTGCAAACGATAAACTATATTTTCCATACTCTCATACACTATGAATCACTGTAATTCGCATCTCATTACGAGTGCAATTGCTGAGGAACACGATCTAATCGTTCTCGTTAAAGCCTCATGTGCAGAATATAATTGAATCGTGAATCTTGTTCGATATTAGTCTCTGAAAGTCACATATTATAGAACACACCTAATCTGCATATTGTTGAATATTTAGAGAAGCCTTCCTCTCATACCTAGTCTGAGGAGTGTTATATGTTTACCGGGCTAAACTGATACATATAGTCCTGAGGATAAGAAACGCTATAGAAACGCAGGCTTAGCCGACCAGGCGCACAAATATCCACAAACTTTATCCTTCGAACGTGGAGTGGGTTTACTAACTGCCGATGCTTGTATTAGTGTTGTGGAAAACTTCTTATCCTTCACCAGAGGTCCGATCGGTGGAGATAGAGGAAACGCAGTGAGTTTCCCATACTATAATATCCGTCATAATTCTCCTCTTCTTTCGCCAGCTGGCATCACCTCACTCCAGTTCTCACAGTCCCCTTTTTATGCCCGAATACCGATCGAACCATGTCAACAAAACACCTATGCCTATGATTTATATAGTTTAATACTCTCGACGAGAAGGATCTAGTGCAATACATAGAAGAAATTGATTTGGACTTCTGGCTACAGTCTCTATCATCGGACTCAGTTTAGATGAGAGGCGAGGATTAAAAGCAGGACTTTCTATATGGTGATATAAGACATAAGTCACATTCTGATACGTCCAAGATATGCCATCATATTACCACTCAACAGCTGCTGTTGCTCCCAATAGTCTCTCAATACTTTGTGATCCTATACTACACGAAAGGAGACAATGGGGAATCTTAGCACTAAGACATCTTCCCCCACTCTCAACAAAGATTCTCAACAATGTCTGTAAGACCGTGTTTAACTATATTCCTCAGGCACTACTCACGACTCTCGATAAGAGGTATAGATCATTGCCAATACTGTCACACTGAATGTTAAGGTGCGAGGCTCACATTCTTGAGCTAGATAACAATGGGGCCGGAAGGTATGTGGCAACATTCTGACCAATTTATTTAAATAAGAATAATGATTATGCACGCAAGTATTATTATCCGAGCCGATATCCAGTAATCTCCAAGCAAATGCTAGAGATATATCGTTGGCACTCCCAAATAAACATCTCCTGACCGGAATGAGATAATCATAAACAGCACGATCTTTTAAACAAAATTTTAGTTACTTTAATTTCAAGGTCAGATTTCTACTCTGAGTGTTTGTTTATATATTTAGATATTTAGTCACGTTCGAGCGATCTCCAATCAGAAAAAGAGTGGGTAGTGACATGTTCTTGGTAAATTTTCTGAACTCCACTTATCTACTTCATACTCCTTGTGGCAGGTCTCTGTATACCGTCTATATCTGGATATGATTATACATCTGTGCGGCCTGATACTAGTAGAAGGCATGAGGACAGGTTTAATTTTGAATAACTTTACTCTCTCTAAAGATAAAATGCCTATTTGTAAATTGAGTTTCCACCTGCGCCATTATGCCGATCCTATCATTCAAGTCTATCTCTGACTCAAGCTTTTCTTCACAGAAATCTTATAGATAACTAGTTTGAGCTCCGACTACTTTTACGGGAATCCATCAGCTTACTCATATAAGAAATTTGAAAGCAAGGAATGATGGAGTACTAATTTCGTTTATCCGCATCTTAACATTTAGGAAAATAATGTCCCATCTCGCTGTTGGTACCATACATATATGATAAGCACTCAAATCCCAGCAACAAAAGGGCTCAATATACTCTTATTCTCTATCAGCGACAGATAAAACTCTGTGTCTCATGATAACGATCCGAGCTTCCTTTTACTATATACAATATCATCCCTCTTTATTCTGTTTTTTAAGTATGTTAAAAAATTTAGAGTATCTCTCACAAACTCCATAAATAATTATAGCTTTGAGCTTTCGAGGATTAGTAGAGTAAAACTCATAGTCCTTTCTTGAAGACTCTAAAATTTTTATAAGTCTGTTGTATCTTATGATATTGAATAGAGATTTCTACAGATTGGACAGTAGATTATGTAGGAAATTGTGACACGGGATGAGAACGCATGAGTATATGATGAATTAGCGAAGATGTAAAGAACGAGATGGGATGTAACAAGATAGTAAAGCACCTCAGTGAAAATTGAAGCTATGATCTCTTGCGCATTTCTATCAATATTCATATGTTATCCCTTATTAGTCATAATATAGTGAGAGTTCTTTCGGGACGTGTAATATAATAATAATGTCCCTGAGAATAAAACTCATTTATAGAAGACATTATGGTGTACAGTGTTATACATTTGCTTAGCAGTAATCCACTTATCTTTCAGTAGCTATCAATTTAATCTTATTTAGTATAAGTTAATCATCCTGTGATTGTTACATTCTATCGTATGAACTCATAAAGCTCTTTGATATATTTTAAGCGCTAAGTAACTGCATATACACTTTCTCACAGTGAGATACCAGGATACCTACACTAACAAGTAGCTCTATTTTATAGAATACTTATTCATTAATATCTTTCAGCCTTCTATTCGAATTGGAACATTTATTGCAATTTGAGTGCTCCAAAAATAAAATCAGCTGTATAAGCAGACATTTTCCGTTCGTCTCATAGTGGAGAGAAGATCCACGTAGAAAAACCATTAAACTCGCTCTCGTATAAATTTCCTGATATACACTGTGGGATCGTCGCCTCTGTGGCATTTAGTCTCTATATATATACGATGAACAAACACAGTTAACAAGTCTATATAGCGAGATGTCCGAATACTCTTTAAGCTCGGTGAATGCGCATTCCACTGTGTATTCACTGAATCATACATATTCTATATCGTCTTAACTAATATATTTGTTTTCTGTTTGACTCATTTTGTTTTTATATTTAAGCCGTAAGTACGCATTAGGTGTGATGCAGACTCGCTAGTGCTTTGACAGCACTTTTGGTATATTCTTAAACATAGTTTTTGTTTCTTTCATTTGTTTGTAACTACAGAACTTTGATTAAAAATGTACACTTCGGCGTCTTTGTAGAGATTTTGATTGTCACCTCACCATCGGTTTGCTACAATGCACGCCTGCATAAGTTACACTTCAATCCGAACCTCAAATATACTGTAAATCCTCTTGAATGCTTTGCTTTACGAACCTAAGCATTGGTCACATCAGCTTTCACATTATCAGTATAGAATTGTATTATTCTCTATTACAAGGCTAAGCTCTTAAGTGACTCTCTCATATAGCTATTCATATTATTTACTCAGACCATCCTTAGTCGTTCGAATCAGCGATCACACGTATGTACTGATGACATCTTGTCAAATCCTGCTCTCGAGCTATAAATAATATTTCACGCTATACACTCACCATTCAGCACGATTTAGAGTCTTCTAGGTCTTTGCGTGTAGTCAGATCTTTCGCTGATCACCTTTCCTCTTTGCTTCTATTCCTTTTATACAGTCATTTGTCAGGAGGATTCCAATATCCAGGACAGTTAAGAGATCCTGACCGATGCGGATCTTCTAGTTCTATTGACTGCAACACCTTCTTGTGTTCCTAGTTCTTGGGTGTAAAAACTGATTGTTGAATTTATATCTAAAAGATTAGACATTGCTCACAATTTGTACAGAAGAGATTTATTTTCTCATTATATAAATATGATTTGATTTCATTTATCGCGGAATTTTACTCTCAAAAACAAAAATTCCTCTCACGTCTGTATGCAGATTAGACCTCAATTCTGTATCTCTCTCTGAGTTCAACTAATTATCTATATGATCCCATCTACTGATGTTATCCATTTGATGGAAATTTCTCTTAAAATTGAGTAGTTAGGAAATTCAGATAACGCTGACCTCTATATATTCGTATATATATTCTGGATGCAGGCTAAATGACTCGTCGAGTTCTGATACTCTACAAAATTAAATAAACTCCTGATTGCACATTAAATGAATTTTATAGTATCCTAATTTAATGAAAAACCTTATTATAAATAACCTATAAAATATAATATATTTATTTACGAATAAAATTACTTTTTACTATCTTATATTTCATAGCATTGAGCTTTCTTGTCTCATCGTATGTCGTCAATACATCCATCCGTATTAGATTCTACATTGAAAGTGCATACATGTGGATATCTAACAAAAACGACAAGTGCGTGACTTGTCAGAACGTGTTATGTTAGGCTGTGGGGTAAGAGGTAGAGGCTGTTGTATAAAATATCCATATGACTAATCTGATAATATCGTCTTTTCTCTATGTATATATATAATAATATATATTATATATATATATTAAGATATATTATATATACTATATTAATTATATTATTATATATATATATATATATATATAACAATTATACTATATATTATATATCTACATTACATATATATCATTATATATATTATATATATATATATAATATATATAATATATATATATATTAATATATATATAATATATATTAATATATCTATATATACATTTTAAATTCTAGTATAAAATTTAGTACTTAAATTCTATGTATGGGAACAGTATTATTTATTCTCTCTCGGTCCAAAAACACAAACATAGTAGTAATATAATCAGTAGTAATATTCTCTCAGATAACTATATTTCGCATTATTCATACTCAACTTTTAGTAAATATTATTTATTTTCCTATATAATCATTATAAATATTAAATTAAATATAATATTAATGATATAAATATTTATTGATAATTATATAATACTATATATTATATATTATTAAAAAAGCATAAAATATAAATATGATATACATAATTATTCGAGTGATTAAATTGTATTCAAGCTAATGTAGTTAGATTAGTGTTTAGCAATAGCAAATACTATGTCACCAATACGCATAATAATCATTATCTACGTGACTCTAAACTTCAAAATCAATTAACCTTGTAACATACGTGAATCATACTAATTGACTAGGGTTTACTAAACAACTCACGTAAATATCAACCTATATTCTACCAAATTAGCTCGTAATTATTGGTGAATATAATACTGGAACTCAGTTAGGACTCTCACTAGCCACCAGGTACTTAGCCAGAGCAATACTGAAGTAGATACTAACTGTGTCATCAAGATATCTCAAGCAGTGAAATATTATAGTACAAAATCAATTACACCATGCAAATTCCCGATCGATCTCAGATTTCAGACGGACATAGAGTTTAACTATATAAAATAAAACATCCGATACAGGAATTATACTCATTCTAATAATAAAATGGAATGTAATTTGATTTGATAAAAGATATTAAATATATATATAATGTACAAAAAAAACCTTACTTCTTTCAGATGGTAGAAACAATTCCTTTTAGCGCCTCACCTTTGAATCAAAATCCAATCAAATACTACATCATACATTACGAAGATTCTTCTAATATAAATACCCTTAAATTAGTATACTCAGGAATTTTCTGACTGGTGGCGAGATTGAAAAATAATATCCGAATGGTAACAATAATCTATATTAATCCGTCGAATGTGTTAGACATATCTCACGATTAATCCTTATAGCCCATTTCTGCCTATGGATAAGGAATGGCCGTGGTCAGAGGTGAACAAGCGAAATCGGATTACTATGATCGACGTGTTTCGCTGCTTGCGTTGTTTTTGACTAACTGAGTTATCACCTCCCGAACTTTATCTTCATTTATAGTGAGTACCACTTGCTTTAGTTTTTCAACTCTTTGTCGTGTAGTCGTGTCTCAATAATTCTTTCGGGTCTGTATTCCTAATCAGAGCTTACTTTTCTTATTTCGATTGATGTTTCGACTTGCTTGCTGATGTGTCTTTTCGGCGTGAGTACTCAACTTTCAAAGCGATAATCTTCAACTGTGAGAAATGAGGAATTATATTATAATTTAGATGCACCAATGAAAATAATTAATTCTTCATTTCCTTCCGTTTCTAAATCATCTGCATACATTATACCATGATGTCTCCGTCAATATATATCCTTACCTTATTACAATAAAGAATATTCAAGTGAACCGATAGTTACTGGCATTTTTATCAAGTGTCAGAACTCGGTCGATTTTTTCCAATGGGGGATAACCTTTAGTCGCCACATCTTCATGTTCGAGATCGAAGCATCTCTGCACACGTATATCGAGAGCAGTTAACCTCTCTCATGTTTCCTAAACTTCTTCAAAAGACTCTATGAGTCCATAGGCTCGTTAACAAATTTATATCCTGCGACAGTTATTAGATCTCTACAGTGGCCTATGCGCATAGTCCTGGATGACTCACATTCGCTCAGTTATTTTTATTGTACTATTGTGTGTGACTAGCTTCTATAGCGTATTGTATGTCATCACATACAACTTGAGTTGTTAGCAGCAAATCAAATATACAAATACTTCGTGACTCGCATCTATTCTGGAAAGTTACTACTGTATACAATTCTGCCTGCACCATAAAGAATACTATTGCTATAATCGCGCCACTTCTATACTATATACTATTCCTTATGCGCGTCTCTGTATATAATATGCTTTACCGCTTTATATACAGACATACATACATTATCCTATATCAACCTGTTCTTTTCATCTAAAAATATGTATGTAGTAGGATAATCTTTGAATACTGTCAATGAACAAGTTCCAATATTGGGGTAAATTTATTAACAAACTGTCGATCTATGTACTCAGGTGTTACCTACTCCATATCAGAGAATCATGTATTCTCGATACGCAGTTTATCATCTAATCTAGTCGGTGTGTTCCGTATCTCTATCACGCTTAGAGAAATTTCATCGTGTTGGTGTATCCTATCTATTAAGCAGAGCGAAATCGGTTTGTCCGATGATGACTCGGGCTATGTTTAATACTCGCTGTACCCGTGGTCGATAGCACTTTACTAGTTGTTACGAAATTTTAGCGAGATCGTGGTATTTATGTTTTGAGTAACACAAATCGCTAATCTGATATTAGCGAGATCTATACTCATGATATATCATTAGAGATATTATTCGATACATATAGCACACAGCTTGCGTCGGTATAAAAATACATGCAGCAAACGAAAAAATGAATAAAACAAATGCCACCTTACAAAAAGCAAATATATGCAGACACTACTGATATATCAATGCACATAAAAATACAATAGGATAATCACAGATGCTTTAAGAGCACAAACTTAATTAAATATAAGAACAATAAACAAAACTCTACAAATAAAATATATTACAACATTGAAATTAAATCACCATATTAAATTTGAATTAATAATTACATTCACTTTTGCAATACAACACAGAACAACAACACACTTCGCGTTATACCATAACCACCTCTCACCACACACCAACTAACTCTCGCGCCGCACTCCCACTTACTGAGGCACTCTCACACAGCCTCACCTACACTCACGTATACACCCATAAAGGTTAACAACAACAGAAAGCGAAAAGATACAATTATTCTTGTTTTTATATTTATACGAAGAGTAATTCAGATTACGCCTCTTATCGAATCACAAGGCCTTAAACAACAACAAGTACTTCAAGACAACGAATACCATGAACCACATCAACAATAATACAATCTCAAAACTTTGAAAAACAAATAATATTAACCTACATCAGAAGGGAAGGCGGGATTGGCATCACTTACAATATCATAGTATTTCTCAAGAAATGTCAATCTTTCGTTCCAATCAGGATAAAAGAGCTACAGCAGATAACTTGAAAAGATTGCTGAGCTTCCTCACCCTTAACAAAATACATTTACTACATCTTTACCTAGGAAATCCTATGTTGAAAGAACCCATAGATATAACTTAAAAATGTAATACGCAATTTCGCTTTAAAAGATATCTTAATAATATAACTATACATAACACCACCACTAAATAATAAATAACTAATATTAATAAGAAGAAATCATAATAAAATAAGAAGCTTAAAAAGAGTAAAAATAATCCATAATAATAATCAAATATAACAAAAAAAATATATCAATCCAAATAATAATAAACATCATAATATTAATAAAAAGCTTCGTTACCGACCAAGACACTTTCTCAGATTTTAAAAATACCCGTTTTAAAAGAAGGTTCTCATTGGTTATTGTTTCTCCTTACAATATAGACATATTTACAGCAGTTTGACACAGGTGCCTTGCAGCTTACATCTGTATATTAAACAAAAAAAATAAACGATCATTTTAAGCAAATACATGACCTCTATTTAAAACAAATAATGAAACAATCTTATATACTTCATGTAATAACTGCCATTACAACCACTATACATTTTCTGTTTCGAGAGGAGGCTTGTTGGAAAAATCCTCAAAATAGACTAAAATAAGAATAGGTTTCTTTACTTTGCCATGACAACCAGTGTTTGAAAAGCATTATAACTATGCTTTCTTAGGCAAAAAAATTTTAAAATTCTTAGTCTAATTAATTCCTTAGGAAAAAATAATGTTTTCGCAGAGAATAAATGATCTTGTAAAATTATATTTACCTTTTTAATTAAAACACTTTTAAACATATTTAATAGTAAATAAATATAATTTGAATTATTATTAAATTACTCAAAGATATGTCAAAATTTTGTTTTAGAAAAAGAGAGAATCTCCAATATATAGGAAACGTCTTTAATCCTGAATAATAAGATTATTATATTATATATATAGAATACCATAATCTATAGATTATAATATATATATTATATCTATTATATATTACATATATAATATATATAGATATATATATATCATATTATAATATAACCCCTTATATAGATATATATAACAATAATATTATATAAATCAGCACCCCTTTGCATAAGAACCACGACCCCACTGTATATATATAATAATATTATTTATTATATTATATAATTTATTAATATGTTATATTTATATATATAATCTAATATATAATATATATATATATATATATATATATAATATTTTATTTTATTGAATATATATATATATATTAATTTATTTTTATTTATTATCAAAGTCCCTTAATTATCTTATTCTATTCCATATGTCATCTATAACAATACATACTGTTTGATTTATGCTCGGTGATTATTCTATTATATGCTTATCCTTTTTCATTTTTGAGCTAACATTGTAATTTATGGATTACTTGTTTCGTCTGACTCGATGTATCTTTGGTTCGTCGCTATTTACAGTATAGATATTTCATTGCTAACATGAAAAACATAGCAGGAAAGCATTTTTACATTTTTACTATCATTCCAGAATTTTGCTGGTCGCATTATCCACTTTCGACCGCCCCTCGCAACTCAATGACATCACTCGCATTTATGTATATTCTCAGTAAGAGCATAGTTGTGACGTGAGTGGTGGGGTGGAGTGCCACGGTCGAGTCGCCCCCCTGCGTCCCTATTTTTGTTCCCGAAAAGACGAAATCTAAAACTCCAATTTTTCGTTTATTTTATACACGACATTGGGGACGACGAAGAACGAAAAATCATGGCGGGAAAAAGGAGTTATCATCACTTCAGGTGTCGGAGAGGGGATAAGATTGTTATTTTATCGGTATTAAAAAAAATTTTGTGAAAAAAAATATCGGCTTTCGAATTTCGATATTAAGAAAAAATATCGAAAACTATCGATATATTGCCTAAGAAAATATCGCCCACAAATATAAAATATCGAGCCCAAAAATATCGAATTTTTTGCCATCCCTACTTAGTTTAATATTTTTTTTGGTATTATAGTAGAAAATTAATCTTAAATTAAAGGCGTAATATGAACAATGTGAAAAATATCAGAGGACGATAGAAGGACAAGTGGGCCGTATCGAGACTAGGACTAGTGTTTTTGTCGAAGGTTAGTTAGTCTGGTATATTCTTTTGAATTCAAAATTTAGTATGAGAGTTAGAGAAGCAATGCATCATTGCCTCACGGATGTGCGCGGCTGTGTCAGTGTTGTGGTGGCCGTTGGCGAGAGGGGAATTATTCACTAGGCCTATCTAATATAATTATTACACAGTCCAAGTCCCAGATTTCAATACTTCAATATATACTCTACTCACCTGCACCACTCTCCCACGCCGCACTCTCAGCGCGGAACTTTGACCCAGTGCAGACCACGCCAGTCCTCCGACTCACCCACACCCCGCGCCCCCCCTCGCGCGCGCCCCACACCACCCAAACTCGCCTCCTCCCTTGCGCGCGAATCCACCCCCTCGCCACTCCCACAGGCCATTCTCTTCATCCCGAATTCCCCCACCCAAACACACCACTATCACTCCAACCCTATCCGCCAAGCCCACCATCCCCCCTCCATGGCCATAGCAGTGCACAGGTGTAGGATGGCTGGGCCAGCGAAGTCAGAACTATTGATTCAGGATTCGGAATCTATATACAAGTAAAGAAAGGAATTAAGTAGTCTTGTCACGTGATTTACGCTTGATACCTTTATTTGAAACACTTACATTATTTTGAAGATTCAACTAGATGTAGTTAAATAAGAATAATACCATTGGTATTTTATGATTTGCGTGCTACTCACTATCTATGACGACCATAATTCAATGACAAAGAGCATATTTGAGACTGAAGTGTCAAGAATTGAAGTTAATACCATTGATATAGACATACTTACTCTTAAATCTATGATTTCCTGGAAATTATAACTTCCAAGTTTTGAGGGAGAGTTAAAATTATTATCCATATATAAAAATGGCATAATTGCCTTTTGTTTAAGTTTCCACTTAAATTTCTCTATACATTCCAGAGAGAGAGAGAGGATGGAGAGGGAGGGAGTAAGAGAGAAAAAGTTTTTTTCTCCTAGTAAGCCTAAATGGGGAATGTGATAAAATTTCTTGTGAAACTTTGAAAAAATTAGAAAATATTTTATAATTTTTTTTTCGTGCAATTTGGAATTTTTTCGTGAAATTTGAGGCCAATTTAGTAAGTAATAAGCACACAAAAAAAATAATGTAATTCGAATAATAAAAGTTTTTTATTACAAGTTTTAATAAAGCTCATCAGCCTGACCTTGGAGGGGTGAATCGGACCACAATTGGAAGGGGTTTATTCGGTTACTCATCTGGTTTACCCCCACCCCTCCTCCCTTCCTCTCACATATAAATACACAAATTTACATATTATTTAAAGTAATATTCAAGTTTTTTACATAATTAAAATCTCAGATAAATAGCAAAAATGTTCCAATAAATGATACATGAAAAATAAGAATTTAAATAAGGGTCGGGGTCACTCCCCTCTTCTTTTTGGCGTCCTCGTCTGCCATGTGTTTACATACTTGTTAGCACTTTTCCCTCGTTAATCGAAGTTCTGTCGTACTTTTTTTTGTGCATTATCTGCAGCTTATCTCTGTCATAATCCTTCGAAGTAAGATCGTTGATGCCCACGTGGGTTACAAACAGTAAGAACGTCCTCAGATACGAGTTTGTACATATTTCTGTTAATGACTTGTTCGCAGTCCCTCCGATAGCCATATCGTTTTTGTATTTGTAGTGTTTTCCGCTAATTTAGTCGCTGTACGGAAGAAATGCTTGTTGTTAATTACGATTAGCATCAGCGAGAGCATATGTGCGCGGCCTGCATCACCACGGTTTCGTCACTTAAGGTTTTTATTTGCTTTTTTCATAGTGATGGGTATAAGGTGTCTCTTGATACCTTTTCGAGATTCGTTCATTGAGATTGCCATCCTGATACGAGGACTCACACGAACGAGGCCGGGTCAATGTAAGTCACTAAACACTGCCATATGATGAATATTCTTAGGACGCTGATGGCATCGGGTCCTGACTGAATTAGTACTTATTCGAGAGAGTTTAAACGTGTTTCGCTGCGTCGCATTAGGGAATACGCGATCACGCTCTACGCAATATTGATAAAAAAAAAATGGTTTCTGTCGTGGTGTTCCCACTCATCTTCTTGTGCGACCATTATCTTACCAAGAGAGAAAAAATCATGTTTGCCTATATCCACGCCGTCCGTTGTCTTGCTCTATGTTCGCATTTGGAAACGCTGCGCTTTAGATTTTAAGCCTAAATAATTGTTTCTTGTCGTCTCATGAACCAGCTCAAAAGCACTGATATGGAAGTGCCGTTCCTTTACGAAACTTCGATTGAAATTGACATTGTTGACTTTATGGAGGCTGTCGCGTTCCTCTATCTAGTTTTCATCATCACTTGAAGAAATTTGACAAAGATAATCGGTTAGCGATTTTCAATTGAACTATAAACTATATCACTCCTTAAGCGCTTAACGAGCGCGGCTTTTCTTCTCGCCAGCAGTTGGATTAGTCGTGAGAACAAATAGATTTGTTTTGCAATGTTGCGTTACGTAACGGTGAAATCGTTCCCTAACACGCTTGATTTATATTGATTAAATTTGTGCCAGCTGTTTGTTTAAGTTGTTTGAAATGGCGTGTGTATGAGATTCACCGCTAGTCCTGTAGAAAATAGCGGCTACGCTCAGGAGTTTAGCGTACGTGTATTTTTTATCGTGATTTGTATTTGTGGATAGCTCCAGACAGGGTTTTCCCTCTCGATTACATAGAACGGCTAGTTGTTTCCTTATTATAGATCCAAGTATGATGTGTGATATAATATAATGTCTGAGTAAAAAACATTCCTATTTATATCTATTTCAAAAACATAGATAGTGTTATCTAACACCACGACGACGAGGATACAAGTGTTTTAGTTTCTGACCTTTTATTTCAGTAAATTACAGAGTCGATTATCCCGGTGCCCCGATGTCGGCGCCCTCAGCCCATTCGTGCCGAATTCGCGCGATCGCAGCGCTATCCTTTTATACACCCTGTGTATTCATTATTAGATTCCCCCCATATTTCTCCCATGTATTGCGTAGTCTGTTTCTTTTAAATGCTCTCCTCGAGTCTGAGTACGTATTTTAGACACATTTTGTCTTACGTCTCCGCTTCTCGTCCATGTGGATCCATAATATTGTATTGTGCAAATAATAACAGCCATAAAGCGACCACAACAGAATTTTATATGCTAATTACCATTCTGGTATTTGTGTAAAAAACCACCTGCAGTTCGCATTTAATTAATAGATCCTTCGCCGTTTTTGCTGATTTTTTCGTGACTTTTTGATCTCAAGTGGTCATTTAGTGACCGGTGAATGACCTTTACATATTAAAAAATAAATTATAAATAATTAACTTATTTATTAAAACGAGTTAGTGTTAAAGCGATATGAAACAATATAAACTAGATTGCGCTGTCTCCCTACCCACCACCTTAAAGCAATAATTAATAACATTTATTTTATATTCCATGTTCTTAAACGAGGTGTTTTCGCGTTGGTCGGAAAATGTTCCCCCACCTTTTTGTTACTATATATTATAATATTATTCAATAATATTATATCCGTATAAATATAACGATATATAGACTCCGACTGTTTAAATGTTCGTGCGAGGCAGTTGTAGATATTACTCAGTAATTCCTATCGATAGATGTTTGAAATTAAATCATTATTCCGATACATAGCATTTGTCTAAAAGTAGTATATTACCGATATACATAATATGATAATACTAACGTATAGTAGTATTATATATAATATAATTAATATTTAATATATATATATAATATAGATTATATATAATTATATACTAATCTATAATATATATATTATATATATTATACTAATTAATATATAAATATATAATATATATATATATAATATTATAAATATATATACTAGACGTATCGGGCTGATATATATAGCGTATGACGCGCCATATTATTAATAGTAATATAAATTTAGTTCTCCACTGAATATCTCCCTCACCTATATATGCATCGTTTGTAGGAAATATTTTTTATTTATGTATAATCACTGAGCTACCTAATGAGTCGGTCAATAATATACACACACACTAATATATAAGATATCCATGCATAGTATAATAATGCCTAATCAATAAAGCTAATCTATTAATGAGGTTAGTACAATAATACGCCGTGAGTCTAGCTCCGTAATTACAGATCATATAAGGTTAGGTATGAAAGACGACCACCTAATAGTGAGAGGTCGAAAGTCGACCTAGACACGCGAGCTTTAAATAACATCGCTGACGTGGTACGAGTAATGGGCCAAGGGTTAATATTAATTAGTGACTACCTACGTATATGAATGTGAGAAGAAAAACTAGATAGAATGTTATAGTAAAAGACGGGATATTACTAATAATAAACTTCCAGAAAATAAAATGAAAGAAAATAGTAACGCATATATAAGTATATTATAAGTAAACTCGCGGACCTGATAGGAGTCTCTATACGCTACATAGTGCTCGATCCAGCTCATAATAATCAAATTGATTGTAGGTTACTCGCTATCTGCTCAGACGAGGAGAATACCCTACAGTGACTATCAAACGGTATATACTGTATCTATATTTTATATGTTATCTTGTAAATTGTTTCATAAAATCTTAAGAGAAAACGACTAATAGTCTTCAAATTCACTAGTTAGTATTATGAAGATGTGTAATGATTGTATATCGTGTAAGAAAAACATTTCGACTCAAGAAAGAAGACTGAAACAGATTTTTTTCTGGGAAGAAACAGACAAGTTATTCGTAACAATATTAAACACTTAAAGCAGCTCTTCTGCTTTTGTTTCGTTCTACCGGGGTGTATAATTTATTCCACACGACTTTTTGAGTCATGTGTCTTAGAACGAGACAGTGGCTCGTTACTTCTTTCATCGGTTTATTATAGTATACTGCAAGTATTTTCTAAAAATTATGTAAAACGCAAAGAAAAAACAATAATGATACTGATAAAAATAATTTATGTTATTGCAATCCTATCATGATAAAAATATCATAAATATCAGAAAAATACCTTCCATTCTGAAATAAATATAAATGAACATAAACATCTCTCTTTGTGCAGAAGACACACCATAACTCATATTTGAATTTTGCAAGTGCTTAATTAAACGTATACCTCACTGAAATAAATTATAATAAACGCAGCTCTCGTACATTATATTTTACAAATTATAGTGATCACTTAATACCACGAACTAGTTTTACTGTACACTAAAATTTACTAACATTTGTGTAAAATAATATAAAACTTTATTTCATTAGATATACAATCCATGACATAATAAATACTAGTAGAGATTACATAACGGTGTTGGGTATTGTGTAACCTAGTAGTATAACATTGCTTAGTGGAGTAGTGTTTAAGGTGAAGGTATGAGTATGGAATCACGAATAGCACCCTCTCATAAAGATGCATGCCCCCCAAAGTATAGCCGTACACCTCCGACTATACCTAATCGCTAATATATATATATATATATATATGTAATGTATTAATAATGAATAATATTATATTATATATAATTACTATATAGATAGATATATAATATACGTAATATAATATATATAGGTTTGAGATTATATTAATTATATTAAATATAATATATATTATAAGATAAATAAGATACCGAATATAATAATAATATCCTAAAAAGGGTAGAGAGTCATTATATCTCACTCTAGCAAGTGCGTACGTTCTATTTCACACGCTGTTACTAAGCTTTTTTAAAACACAATGATTGGCATTATGTATGAGTAAATCATTACACATAAACCACTACCTGTCTCATTACCACTATTTAGCTTTGAAGTGATGAAATTATACAAACCACTCTTATCGTTATCTGAGTGTCGGTTCGAACGAGTATAGTTAATTCCTACACTTTGAGGAATCAATTTAAGCTAATATATAATCATTAATAAGTACACAGTCTTATTATTGAGGTGTGAATGAATGAGAAAAATATACATATAATATAAAAGGTGTGAGCTTAGTCATCTCAGCAATGTGAAATTCTAAATACCACTAGTTTGAATCCAATCAACATAAATTGATGAGCAATCGTGCAACTACGACAAGATTAGAGAGAGATATAGAATCAGGTTTCTGCTAGATAAACCAAAAATTAAATCACCACAAAACGTATGTCTGTCTAATTAACACATTATATTTATCAATACTCTGACATCACTCGTACACGAAAGCACCTCCGTATCCTTCGAGCGTTGTTTGTGCAGAGAGTGAATTACAATATACGAATTAATAAGTTCAACCTCGAGTTATTATGTCAAAGCAGAGACACACTGTGTCTAATGAAATAATGCTCATCTCTTCACAATTTAATTGGAGAGAGTGAGCCAAATTACTCTTTATAAAGTCAAACTAAATGAGCTATGAAGAATAAGGAGAATATAGATGCATAAGACTGCAAATTAAATGACCTATAGCAGCTTTTTAACACTGTGTTGGTGATGTACTATATGTTTACTCAATTAAATCGTTCGCATGGTGTACTATTTTTTCACAAAAAATCGGAACTTTAGGAACATTCTACGATAATCACATAATATTTTCACCTATAAATAACAAAAAAGAGTAATTGATCATAACTGCAAAATGGTAATAGCCGTATTGTCCAGCAGGATCTGATACGTTCTATTTGCTAAATATACATCAGAACAATGCTTATTTGATATGTTAGATCTATGTAAATGTTTGTATGGAAAGATACACTTTCGGAAGCCAGTTATACTATTAATATCAACTATAAAAAAAATAAAAAAATAAAAATTTTAATAAAAAAAAATAAATTTTAAATATATATTATATAGCTGGAAATAACACTTTTTATACACAAAATTTGAATGCAAGAACTTACCTTTTAAGAAATCTAAAGTTATGCTATAAACTAATCTCTTTGAGTATTGAAATCCAACGCAGATCATTAACAAGCAATAACAATTTATTACAGTAATCTGATATCCAAATATTCTGTATTTAGTCCTCAAAACAAGAGCGGGACCGCTTCCTCTCTCACGTTGTAATTTATAGAATCGAGTGTAAAATTTCAGTTTGTTCACTTCTAAAAAAATAAAAAATAAATAAAAAATAAAAATAATAATTTTTTCGCTCATTTATTATATGCTACGCTAATATATATATATATTATATATATTATATGTTATATAAATACCTACAAGTTTATTTAGATCATATTTTTAATTCTAAAGTTTTTATATTTTTAAATATAATGTATAAAATGTAAGGTGTATTATATAACAAAATCCTTAACAAAGTATTGAATTATAATCATTATTGAAATATATATGTGTAAGTATATTTAATAACTTGTTATTAAATGAATAAATTGTGTGAATATATTCTAGATTATTAAATTTAATTTATTCTATTTGCATACACTCGAGTATATGTTAGCTTAACTGGCTAAAATAGTAAAAATTTTGATTCAATTACAGTATAGTATATATGTCAAATAATAAACTGATAGGCCTAACTTTATGTTTACCATTCACCCCGTCTCATGTAATAAATATAATATGATGGTAGTGATGTGAGCTCGTGAACCACCATTTTATTATTACGTATTTTAATATATTATTATTAGACATTTTATATTATTTATCAGTAAATTAATTTAAATGTAATAAAATGTTACTTTGTAAGTGATAATGATTTTATTAAAATAATGAGATAATATATTAATTAAAAATAAAAATCAGTAAAAATCTGATTAATAAGTGATTCAATAAATTTTAGTATTGGCGGAGGTGAATCGACCACCTGATTATATTCGTATTATTATATTTATATAAACCAAGTATATAACTATTATAATTGATACATTATTTTTATAATACTATATGACAGTTATTAATTAATGATCTAAAATAAGTATTATATATGAGTAATTTAAGTAAAAAATAAATAATATGTAATATAAATTATTGTAAATTACAATATTAGTATCAGTTATAAAGAACGTGAGTAATATTTCACAACATATAGATGTCCGAGTACCCCTAAATGGTCCGGCTTCACCCCTCTAAACTCATACACTAGCTAGGCTGACTTCTATAGCGTATTCAAATAACTCTTAATAAAAAAACCCATCTATTATTATATATAATACTCATATATATAATATATATATAATTTTATTATTTTGTTGTTGTCATTTATATATAATTGCTATACACTTACTATAATAATTACAGATTTTAACAAAAAATAAAAGTTTATTCCTAAAAAATATATGCTTCATGATAGGTATGATGACGGCGGATGAATCACACCAGCAAGAGTTTTCAATTCCTTACTGTAGGTTAGCAGTTGTGAGATAGATGTGCAACACACCTGCACCTCCTCGACACTCTCACGAGTATTTTCTTAATATTCCGCGGCTCTTCCTCTTCCTTCATCGTTTCCGCCGCCATAGTATCGTATTCATAGGACTATTGCTTAAAATTACGCATTTTCCTTATCTTCTCGTTGAAATCATGAAGTTTAGTAGAGCATAGAATATAAATTTAAGTTAAATTAATTATTTCAAAATTACCATTCAATCGATTTGAAATTTTTTTATCTAGATTCGTAGAGTTTCCAAAAGAATGCTATAGCTTATTTTATGAAAACTTAACCCTTATATTTGCTCTCAATAATTCTCAGTTTAAAAAATTATGTTCACCAGTAATGTAATTTACGATTATGAATCTCAAATTTTTATAGAATTTATTTGGAGTTCTACTCTCACTACTTCAAATAACTGCTGGGCAATAATTACTACCTCTGTCGTGATATAACATTTGTGATGTTTTGCATGATCACGATGTGGGAATTATCGGGTAAGTTCGGGTGCGTCTCGTCTTTAGTGATGTGGATACACGGATGTATTTCAGCGTAATGTTCCGACCCTTTTTCGAAAAGTCGCTTTGAAAATAATATGCTTTTAATAATATATCTAAAAATCTTTTCCAGAATTTCGAACTCTAGGTCAAAAATGAGGAGAGCGCAAAATCTAGGGGGGTACTTTTCAAAGAATTTAGGATCGATTTTTCTTCTCTGGTGTATCCACTGAAAACTCTTGGAGGCCATTTTTGTTTTTAGGTCTTTAATTTTTACACCTCAACACTATTTATATACAACTACTGGAATAAAATTTACGTTTAAATAAATAAATATAATTTTTAATTTTAAATTAAAACTAATTCAATTGTAATAATAATATTAATAATAATAATACTATAATAATAATTTTATAGTAAAAATAAAACTATTAATAAACAATATTAATGACACTAAAAATTAAGAGTGTAGATAATACAGAAGATAGAAGACAAACCAAGAAGAAGAATAAATGAAAGAAGAAGAAGAAAGTAAGAAGTAAGATCAGAAGAAAAGAAAATACCAAAGAAGAAGTAACGAAGCAAGAACGAAGAAGAAGAAGAAAATGAAGATAAGAAGAATAAGAAGAAGCTAGAAAGATAAGTAAGATAGAATATCGACGATATAGAAATGAAAGTAAAGATAAAGCAAAAGATAATAGTAAATGAATAAGATAGAAGAAGAAGATATGAATATAAGAATGAAAGAAGAAAGAGTATAGAAAAGGAAGATGATAAGAAGAGCACAGAATATTATAACAGAAGAAGATTTAGATATTTAAACGGTAGGCAAATCAGTATAGACGAGGCAATGGAGTCTAGATGAATAAAGAACAAATGATGCAGCGAAGAGCAGAAGAGTAAGAGTGTCTAAGAATCCTCAAACCAAAGTGGTAAGATATATAAGATATATAAGATATATAAGATATATAAGATATATAAGATATATAAGATATATAAGATATATAAGATATATAAGATATATAAGATATATAAGATATATAAGATATATAAGATATATAAGATATATAAGATATATAAGATATATAAGATATATAAGATATATAAGATATATAAGATATATAAGATATATAAGATATATAAGATATATAAGATATATAAGATATATAAGATATATAAGATATATAAGATATATAAGATATATAAGATATATAAGATATATAAGATATAAAAGATATAAAAGATATAAAAGATATATAAGATATATAAGATATAAAAGATATATAAGATATATAAGATATATAAGATATATAAGATATATAAGATATATAAGATATATAAGATATATAAGATATATAAGATATATAAGATATATAAGATATATAAGATATATAAGATATATAAGATATATAAGATATATAAGATATATAAGATATATAAGATATATAAGATATATAAGATATATAAGATATATAAGATATATAAGATATATAAGATATATAAGATATATAAGATATATAAGATATATAAGATATATAAGATATATAAGATATATAAGATATATAAGATATATAAGATATATAAGATATATAAGATATATAAGATATATAAGATATATAAGATATATAAGATATATAAGATATATAAGATATATAAGATATATAAGATATATAAGATATATAAGATATATAAGATATATAAGATATATAAGATATATAAGATATATAAGATATATAAGATATATAAGATATATAAGATATATAAGATATATAAGATATATAAGATATATAAGATATATAAGATATATAAGATATATAAGATATATAAGATATATAAGATATATAAGATATATAAGATATATAAGATATATAAGATATATAAGATATATAAGATATATAAGATATATAAGATATATAAGATATATAAGATATATAAGATATATAAGATATATAAGATATATAAGATATATAAGATATATAAGATATATAAGATATATAAGATATATAAGATATATAAGATATATAAGATATATAAGATATATAAGATATATAAGATATATAAGATATATAAGATATATAAGATATATAAGATATATAAGATATATAAGATATATAAGATATATAAGATATATAAGATATATAAGATATATAAGATATATAAGATATATAAGATATATAAGATATATAAGATATATAAGATATATAAGATATATAAGATATATAAGATATATAAGATATATAAGATATATAAGATATATAAGATATATAAGATATATAAGATATATAAGATATATAAGATATATAAGATATATAAGATATATAAGATATATAAGATATATAAGATATATAAGATATATAAGATATATATTCGAACACTCTTTGAAGAATATGTTTCTATAATGAACACCCATCATATTCACATTACGTTTTCAATAATCACGCAACATATTATTCACAGTGAAAACCATCAATAGAGATATCTCTCAGAAATTTTGGGGTGTGTACGGGCTGATCTTTCATTACCAACTTTTAAATCCATCTTATATACTACCTCACACGTCTCTATAACCACTTTGTTTATATGATTGCACCTCATCGTCAACACACAAATAATAGATCGAGCATCATTCTATTTGCCCTTTTAACTTTTGTTCGCCAATTCACGGTATCGTCCTTAATCCGAATTCGCTTTTATGAAATTTTCTTCGGAAAATCTACTACGTCTGCACATAATTTGATATATCATCTCTTTCCGTCTCGCATTACATCACCAGACACATATAACACACACAACTTTGTACAATCAGAGCACACTCATTTTCTGTAGTTTTCACAGAGGTACAATAACTAGACACAAGTATTCGTACAAAAATAATTAATAAACTAGGAAAATTTAACGTCATTTTAACACTGATTTTGCTATACGTCATGAGTCTCATCTCACTCGAGATAATATATATATATCTACACAATCACACACCTACACACATACTTAACACACACACACATATATATAATATTATATATATCTATATATATATATATATTATAATAGTATATATATATTAAATATATATATATATATGTCTATATATATATTATATATAATATATATATATATATATATAATTATAATTATATAATATAATATATTATATATCTATATGAAATATTAAAACCCTTTGTTTTAATCAGAGTTTTACTCCATTCATAAGATATAGAATATGAGTGATAAATCGCTTTCTTAAATAGTTATAATATATAAATATTTACTATATATTAATTATGATTATATATATAATATATATTTAGAATCTTATACTCGCAATTCATATTTTGCCCCATACATTTGCTTATCACCTATTAATTTTAAAATGTTTAGATATATAAAGATTCTTATTAGAGAAAAATAATAATTAATTAATATTAAATATATATATTAATAATAATATTAATATTAAAATTATATATAATAATATAATATAATAATAATATTTAATCAATTAACATAATAATGAATAATACTAAATATTAATTAAATATAATAACGGTATTATATATATCTAAATAATAATAATAATTAATAATAATATCAATTAAAATAATAATATTAATTAATAACAAATTAATATCCTGGGTGAAATTAATATATATAATATATATAAAGATTCAGTGACAAGGTCTCAGTTCAATTAATCATATAATTATAAAATAATTTATGATAATTCTTATGGAAAAATAAGAAAAATTATATTAAACAATTGATCAATTAATGTTTTGATAATTAATTAAATATAAATTAGTATCATCTTAACTATTGAAAAACATTATGACGGTACATAATCATATCGAACTAAAAATAACACATTTAAATTATTAAATGTATATTAAAAATTTATAAAAATAAAAATGAATATCTAATAAAAAATAATTAAGAATATATATAATATTAATTATCTTGACTAATACATGAGTTAGTACAATAAATTAATAATAATAATTAAATAATAATAATTAATATTAATATATAAATTAATATAATAATTATAAAATATATATAATAATTAATAAATTAAAGTATATAATATATATATAAATATTATAATAATTAATTATATTATTATAATATATAATAATATAATATTAAATATATAATAAATAATAAGTTAATTAGACAGTCATGGGATTTAGGGACTCACCGCAATTTTTATATTCTAGAGTAGGCATAGTTCAACACTTAGGATTATTTGTGCAATCGATGCATCAGATCATGATTTTAGAATAATAATGCTCACATAAGCCGTTGATGGTACACATTCATCGTGTTGCGTAGCTAAACTGTAAAAAATTTTAAATCCATGTATAAAACTGCTTTTTGACCTTCTTAGTTGCGAAACACGCCCACACTGTATATTGAGAATTTTTGAGTGAATCATGTGCTTGATTGACGAGTATGCATGGCATACGACAAATATGGTACCCGTATGAATAACCTATGTTCGGAAAGACTAAGACCCAACTCTTTGAACACATAAAAAATATATCAGATAGATTTATATTACCTACTTGCAAGTGTCTTCTTTTTTTGAATAAGAGCTCAACATATAATAATAATAATCAAATAATTTCCAAAATAGTTGATCATATAATTAAATAAATAATAATAATAATTAAATATGATAATAATTAATTTAATATTAAATAATAAAATAATAATTATAATAATAATATATATTAATAATAAAAATTAAATATATAAGTAATATAAATCAATTATAAATATAATAATAATTATAATTATATATAAAATATAATAAATAAAATAAAATATTTAATAATAATAATAATATAATAATAAATAATATATAAATTACATATTATTAAATAATATAATATAATAATATATATATATATATAATTAATATAATTAAATAATAATTTAATAATTATAAATATAAAATATATTAAATATAATCTATATAATTATATATATATTAATAATATATAGATATATATTAGTATGAACATCTTTGAATAATAAATGTAGAATTTGTTAATATTCATTCAATATATCCAATATTACTCATCGAGTTATATTATTTATTATTAACATATATATAATTATAAAATTTTATAATATATATATATATATATATATAGTATATATATAATATAATATATATATATATATAATATATACAACGTACGTAGCTAACGAGGCATTGTCCTATTCTAGAGACATTTCTACGTAGCGTGTAATTGCTACCCAGCATGACCACTTGTACCCGAGTGAGTCTAGAATTTACCTAGATCGCCGTGCTCTGCTTCTCATGCGCTCTATTTTTTCCAGAGCTTGGCAGCGCCGAGTTAATAGTATTACAGGATATAAGTACTAGGGTCATGTCATTATAGGAGTCTCGGAAGTCCGTGGAGATCGTTAGTCCATAAATATTTTAATCTCTTGAGAGTCTAGGTATAAGTCGGAGTCGGATGAGTCAGAATAAATACTCATAGTCTGCAATACGTATGGAGTCGAGCTCCGGGAATGATATCGTAAGTACGGAAGATTACGATAGATTATCCTGTGTAAGTGAACTATAGTATATTACGAGAGTATAAGAGTCTAGGTAAATGTCCGGAGTACGTACGATAGATTTCCTGTTATAAGTGGAAGATCGAGATAGAGTACCAGTACTGAAGTTACCGTAGTAATCGAAAAATATATAATAGAACATTATTATTCATATAATATTATTTATAATATATTATTATTAATTATTCATTATTAATTATATTATTATTATTATTATTATCATATTAAAATATATAATATTATTATATTATATTATCTATTATTATATTAATTATATTATTATATTATTATTTAATTATATATTATTATTTATATTAATATTATATATTATTTAAATTATTATTTATAATTTAATATAATTAATTATTTAATATTATTTAATATGCGTGTGTTTAGATATAATTACTTTATTAGTGGTATTGTAATATATGTGAATGAATATTCCTGCGTAAGTGCAAAATGTGTTCACCTGGTTTTATGATATCTTATATATAGAATAATTTTCCCACTCTTTCTCTTGAGATTAAGGATCTAATAAGATCAATCCGGTGATGAAAATTATTATGATATATGTTTTTGATATTATAATTTCCCGTTCTAAATATTTATTTTGTACAATATAATATAAATTGAACGTTTCGCACTTATATATATCGTGTGGTAAGTTTCCCTCCCCAGAATTGAATAATTCTATATTATAATATTAAATATATTCTATTGAATATGAATGATGAATAAAGTATAATAAATATATTATATATAAACATAACATATTAATCACACTCAATCGAATATCAATGAATATATAATATACGAGTTATAAACATATCTGAGATAATCTAATAGAAAGTAAACACATAATAATTCATATTACAAGAGGATTTTTCTTGTAAGCAGAATTAAGTAGTCCTTTAATATTTATAATTAATATATAATATATAATAATAATATTAAATTAATATTATTTCTTTATTATTTAATTAATTTATTCAAAATCTATAAAATTTATTGATTTATTATTATGAGCTCTGAATTTTAATTATAATTATAACTATAAATATTATTATTTATATATATTATTTATTAATTCATATTATATTATTATTTATTGTATTCTGATATATAGCGTCTTATGTAGTTATTATTATTTATGATATGAGTTATATATCATAATTTATATTATTATTTATTATTAATTAATTATTATCATATTATTAATATTAGTAGTCTCTATCTGACTAATATTTATTTAATGTTTCTATTATGGACATTTATCTCACATATTATATTTATTAATTATTATTATTATTATTATTATTATTATATTATTATTATAATATTATTATTATTATATTTATTATTATTATTATTTATTATTATTATTATTATTTATTATTATTATTATATTATTATTCATTATTATTATTTATTATTATTATTATTATTATTATTATTATTATTAATTATATTAATTATTTTATTTCGGGGGAAGAAACCCAGAAGAAAGAGATTTGGTAGACTTTGATCAACGTTTCGACTCAACTAGTCATCATCAGGTCTATAAAGTATATTAAAACTATAATTTAACTATTATAAGTTGATTATATTTAATGAAATATAATTATATAGTTAATATTATTATATATATATAATATATATATATTAATATATATATATATATATATATACTATTTATAAATATTATTATAATATATATATATAGTGCCTAGTTATTATAGATATAATGTAGTCCAATAAGTATAATATTTTGTACTATGGGTAACTAGATACGTAGAGATGTTGATATATAATAGGCCTGGTCCGAACAATCTATTTATTCTTCGTGTAACCAATATAAATGTTGACGTACAGTCTAACTCAGGGCAATTTTAAATTGGTACACAATGTGATGGTTTTGTCGGGCAAAAGAATCTCTTTTCATGATGCCTAAAAAGGAATAGTATGGATCAGTTGTTTGATAATACTCATATTATAGAATACTATCCTGACTTTTATATTAAATTGTGATTGAGAAAGTGAGTTATCTTTAGTTTTTGAGTAAGTAAGTGATGAAATTTATTACTAATATTAATACTTAATTATTATATATACGTTATAAAAGCACCTCTTAATTATCTTCTTCCTTATTTGAACAATAGCATTTCGGAAGTTTTGAAGAAGAACTTTATCGAATCTTTATCTGATTATTTTACTTTCTTTATTATATAATTGTGTAGGTTTTATTAAATTAAATTTTCAGACTGAATATTGTGGACTTCTCAGTTAATTAAAAGTATTTTCTTTAATGCGGCAACCATTTCTTCATCAAAAGTTGTATAAAAGTTTGAACATAGGTTGTATGCCTTGTAAACTAAAATTTTTAACGAATAGATTCTTTGTAATAGTCGGTGAATAATAAGATCCATAGTTCATATACAGACCCTTATCAGTGGGTTGACATGTATGCCTGAAGATAATGAGCCGTCAGAATTCTCAATTGATTTTTAGATGTCTAAAAAACAGATAGCATTATTACCTAAGTTTTTCCATTTTCGTAATGTGAATTATTTAAGGCAATGGCGACAGCCTTGAATTCTATTGCTCTGAACTGATGTATATGAATCTCTGCTTTCCTAAAAATGTGTGAGGGTGTCGTCGACAATACCACTTATGTAAATACGGGGGTTAAAAGTTTGTTTTTGTTTCACGAAAGGATTTGTTTTTTCCAAGATGAACGTAATTAAGAGTCAGCAAATGTAGGTCCAAGTGGTTGAGCTCATCGGCACTCCACCGTTATTGTACAGATATTATGTTTTTCTTTAAATTTTAAAACGGTGTTTGAGTTATTCAACAAATTAATAAACAGGTTCCTCATATGTTGTTCCGATATATCTGGTGGGGTAGGTTATTTTGAGTGATACTCTTCGTTAATTATCATGTCAATCGTCATCAAAAAAGAACGGTACATTTATGAACAAAGATTCTACATCAAGTGAGGCGATATTAGTGGCTTCAAGTTTTAAGTTGGATAATTTACATAATGTTTCATAATTTGATTTAACTATGAAAGAGTTATAAAGATATGGTCGGATAATGCTGTTTCAGATGTTGTGAAATTTTCAACACATGTGTAAAACCGTTTTCGCGACACATAAATATCACAGGTCTCAACGAAAGTGGCTGGAATTTTCTGAGTTTTTTTTGTATTTTTTAGGGGCAATCCACATATATATATATATTATATATATATATATATTGATATATATATTATATATATATTAAATATATATATAATATATATATATATAATATAATATATATTTCTAATATATATATATATATATATATATATATATATTTATCCTATATATATATTCTATATATATATATATTATATATATAATAATCTAACATTAAATCCAGTCCTTTTAATTTTGTCAGAAATTCCTTTGTTTTTTATTTCATAAGCGATTCTGGTTAATGCTATTAATTATTATTATTATTATTATTATTATTATTATTATTATATTAATTATTATTATAAATTCATTATTATTTATTATTATTATTTATTATTATTTATATTTATTATTATTTGAAACTGAAGTATTAAACTGTTTAATTTTATTAATGGCTGTTTTTATTAATAAAACATAAAATAATTGCAATTATAATTACGTTATACACATTTGTTTCCAGAAACTGAAATAATATTTATTTGTCATTGTGTTTGCCCGCCTGCATCTTTTCTTACGTATTTACCTTATAGCATTTGGAGATTAGATGCATTGGAAAAGTTGGTATATATTTTTATTTTTTCTCAAAAGCAACGCGAAAAAAAAAAATTGTTGAAACCAAAAAAACTGTTTTTAACCTGTAACTCTGTAAGCCACTCAATCTGAGTTGTGCCCAGAGGGTCGCAAATTTTGAAATTGACTGCTGGAGATGTTGGAAAGTCGGAGTCGGAGGTGTTCGGCAGCTCGAAATTTTTTTTGTACTTAAGTGGAGTCGGGTCCGGGAGTCGGAGTCGAAAATTTTTGTTTAAGTGGAGTCGGAGTCGGAGTCGGAGGTCGAAAATTTTTTTTTACGTGGAGTCGGAGTCGGAGTCGGAGCTCGAGTCGGCTCGAAATTTGAATTTAATGGAGTCGGAGTCGGAGTCGGAGTCGAAAAAATTATTTTACGACTCCGCAGCCCTGCTTTTTTCAAGGAGTTGAACTTCTATAGACGGATTCTCTGTAAGAATTAAACCTTTAACTTTAGCCACGTAAGTTAATTCATTATTATGTAAGCAAGTAGATTGTGTTGCTATTATTATTAGGCCACTTAATCAATAATAAAAGTCACTAATAATAATAATAATATAATAATAAATTAATAATAATTAAATAATAAATTATAATAATAATATATAATAATAATAATAATAATAATAATAATATATAATAATAATAATAAGCGATGATGCTATACGCATCGCTTGATTCTGACGGATCAAGCCTTGACATATGCATGTCCATGGGCATTTACATGGGCATTGTCATGGGCATATGCCTGTGCAAACCGACATGGCATCGGGCATGGGCATCGGACATGGGCAATCGGCATGGGCCATGGGACTAAATTAGGGCGATGATGGCACGGGCATCGGGCATGGGCATGGGCATAGGCATGGGCATCGGCATGGGCATGGGCATGGGCATGGCATGGTACGGGCAATGGGTAGGGGCATGGGGCATGGGCGGGCGTGGGGCATTATGGGCATGGGCATCTGGCATCGGGCATGGGCATGGGCATGGGCATCAGGGCATGGACATGGACATGGGTTCGAAGGTGGCTTTAAACATGGTGCTTTGGTTCACTTCGGTCGCTACGCTCACTCCGTTCGCGAGTCGCTTTAACATCATTTTTTGGTGGTTAACATCATTCAACACATGGAAACGAATCGTCATGAAAATGGCATGTTTAAAAATAATAGGATATAATAATAATAATAATAATAATAATAATAATAATAATAATAATAATAATAATAATAATAATAATAATAATAATATAATATAATAATAATAATAATAATAATAATAATAATAATAATAATAATAATAATAATAATAATTTTGTGTCTATATAGTTTAAACTTTGGGAAAGTTTTATTTTATTTTTAAATAGGAGTAATAATAGTTCAGCTCCCTACCGGTTCGTTTTAAAAGTTTAACTACCGGTTCTGAGAACCGGATTCATCTCCTCCACCGTTTTACTTTCATGAATAAAGTTATAACTACCGGTTCTGAGACAAGGATTCAGCTCCCCCACCGGTTCGTTTTCCTGAAAAAAAGTTTAACTACCGGTTCTGGGACGGAGACAAGTTTCAAATCATAGAGACCATTTGACAAGAGTATGTGGGCATAATTCAGTTTGATGGAAATTTTGGGCATGCTCAATGGCTCAGTAGATAAGATGTGAAATTAATTTTTCTCATTTACAATGCTTTTTGGTGCATTAAGCATTATATACACAAATATATATATATATATATAATATATATATATATATATATATGATATGAAATATATATATATATATAATATATATATATATATATATATATATATAATATATATAGAGTTTTCCATATATATTTCAACATATATACTATTTACCTTAATTTAAAATAAATTCATTTTCATTATTTATATAGTAATATATATTTATATATATATATTATATTATATTATAATATAATATATTAATAATATACTATATAATCTATATATATATAATACAATTATCATTTTATTATAAATATATTATATATATATATAATCTATTATATAATAAAATTAAAAATATCATATATATATATATATTATACTATATATATATATATATATATATATATATATAATATATATATATATATTTAGAGAGAGAGAGAGAGAGAGGAGAGAGAGAGAGAGAGAGCAGGAGAGAGAGAGAGAGAGAGAGAGAGA